>CM023457.1:54608017-54779307 GCA_013339765.2 Haemaphysalis longicornis
CCACGGGGGCGTCGATTTTTACGCCGCCTATAGGGAAGACAGGGAACGTCCAAGCTTGAGAGGCCTGGGCCCACCACTGGAGAGGCCACTCTCCGGGCGCTGCGATCGTTTTGACGTCACTTGTAGGATCAGCGTTCTTATTTTGCCTGTGATCTTGCTGCGTAGTTGTGTGGTAGTTGGCTTGCAGCGAGCGGCACTTCGCTTAGGAAGCAGGTTCTAAAAGTATTTTTGTGCTAATTCTCGTCGTTTGAAGTTATTTCTCAGTGCGTCAAGCGCAGTTTGACGTCATGGGTACTTTATAACCGTATTAACTGTGGTACATTATCCGCAAACAACATGAGCGTGGTGGTGTATGAAGTATGCGACCGAAGTGTAAGCAGCAGATTGTTTCCACAATCAATAATGTGGACTACGACGTTCGCCGCACCGTGTTAAGTTTCTAGATTTCCTTTGTTGGCAAAAAATGTATAAAGCAGGAAATCATGAAGCGTTTACTGCTCGCAGAAGCACGCGCACCCGCCGTGCTTGCCCGCACGGCCCACGGAGCGGCTCGAATCGACGCAGGTTGTTGGAACCAAACGAAGAGTTGTTGGAACTTTAGGCGTCGCGGCCTGCAGGAATTCGAGTTTGGTGGTAGCACGCTGCATCGGATTCTCTTATTCTTTAAAGATTGCACGCACCGCCGACCTCGCTAGGGAATTCCGAAGACGTCTGTATTGTGAAGTGGCATATTTCTTTTTCAAGCTCGGTCCATTTCCTTTGCCGACCTGACCAGATAAGCGTACAGCCTTGCCTTTTATGCACAGCGAATATTGGCAATAACTATAATTGTCCTGTTGTCTTGTACTGAGCCTCAGGACTTGTTTTTTTCAGGCGTACGCCTCGCGGGCAATCTTCTTAGATAGGGAAAGGGTGTCCCCCTGTCGTCACTACCCTAGAGTGTTGTTCACTGATCCCGAATGTTCTCGATCTGATTCGATAGTACTAGTAGGAGCAGCGTCCCGAAATAAATGCATGATTCGGCTCTGTATGCTTCGGCCAACCGGGAGTTCCTGGCACGCGCTGGAGCCTCTTGGGGTCACCAGTCTTTTTAGATGCGACTGCATCTCATTCACTCGCCTTGTCCCTGCATCCGGCGTCGGCGTTGTTGTCGGCGTCCGCCCCTCCCCCATTCTCCTCGCCGCGCCAGCTGCGCTCTGCGTCGCTCACCCCCTCTCCTCTCCGATAGCGAACACTCTCTCGCGAGGGGCATTGGATTGGATTCGATTGGCTTGGCTTGGCTTGGATTGGATTGGATTTGGATGGGATTGGATTAAAGTGGATTGTGTTGGAGCGTGTTGCGTCATAGCCGCGGCAGACGCACTGGCGCCGGCGCGTCCCCTCACCGTTATGCGCGCTATAAAACGCGGTGCCTGCGCCGCTCCGCTCCATCGTTCCAGCGCCGTTCCTCCGCTGTCCAACGCTGCAACGTGAACCCCCATGCGTCGCATCTACACAGGGGTTCCCGCGAGGGGAGGTGGGAGTTTTTTCTTTTTGCTTTCCATCCCCCGTGTCCATAATAATGAGACAAAAATGCCCGTATTTACCCGTTTCGTCCCCAAAGTAGCCGTCCATAGTCTGGACTGCGGGTTTCTATATTAACGGGGCAGAATTTCATGGCGAGAGACCGGTCGGCAGAAATTTCGACTATATTGCGAGGTTTCCATATTAACGAGGTCCATATCGAGACATGACTGTACTACGTCTGTAACACTGACACGTCGCAGAAGTTTTATTAGCGCACCCAAGATTTCTGTCCAGTGGTGTGAGTGGTGGGGAATTCGGACAAATATAAAGTATAAAAAATACGCAAAGAGAATTTAAAAGAATAACTTTAAATGTAAATAAAATATAAATAAATAAAAAATAAATATGAAGAATGAAGCTATATAAAGGGTATAAAATAGTATATATAGTTGTCAATAAACAAAGTTGTTGGGCAAGTCGGTGCATTATGATCGAAAGAAGACAACGACACAAGGAAGACAACGACACAAGGAAAAAATACTGAGCGTCAAAGCAGCCGCCACAAAATAAAATTCGCCTGCAGGAGGAATATAATAAGAAATACACCTTTACTTAATTAAGAAAAAATAAAAAGACACGGGAGGCCCGGTTTCTGCCATTGCTTGAAGCCTCGGACCCGAGTTCGGAATTAGAATGGGAAGGAAGGGATGATGGGATATCAGGGTGGGAAGTAAATACAACTAAATCATTCCTGAATGCACGCCTTGTAAAGCAAAGTGCGGTAGTCGTGCGGTCTTCTCATAACCCTTATTTTCGCAAAAATGCAGAAAAAAAAAAACATTCAGCACGACATTATTGTTACCCGTGTTCACCGGTTTTCCTAACTGCGCACGCAACATTGCCGCTTTCCTCGCTTGGGTGTTCGAACTCAGGCGATATATAAAGGAAAACCGAACTTTTTTTCTATTTAACGGGAGAGGGAGAGTTATTGCACATCGTAGAGTGCTTAGTATTGAAGAAAAAAAGAGTTATAACTTTTAGTACATTCGATCTGTTCTTGTTAGATTTGATTTGAGGGGAGAAGGCAAGCTCAACAATACTGACTCTCAACCTATAGGAAATCTCGGTGCCCAATCAGACCTTACAACGATCCCTTTTTTCAGTTCCACCATACGTGTCATCACGCATTGATCATCCGTTAAAAGTTGGTGGACCAAACTCCCGAACAAACCTCTACCTACACTCGTTTGTTCCAATGACCAGCTTGCAGTGGAATAGCCTTCAAGCCTCCATCGTCTCCATCAGCGACGCTTCTCATATCAAGTACGCAGTCAGCAATCGCTTTCTGCAACTGCCCTGCTGTTTTTTGGTCTCTTCTGGTTGTTTATTACTGTACCCCTCCTCTCGGTAAATGAAATGAAATGAAATGAAATGAAATGTTCTACCTTTCCATATTTCTTTAAGTGCTATTTCCTCTTACGTAGATAAAACAGAAAATTACCAGCACTGATAGCAAGTCTGCCACAATTCTCGGAACATGATTATAAATTTGTTATGAATATTATCTTATCTTTTTCTTGTTCTTGACAGGGAGTGTCAAGGAAGTGAGTGCGAAATGACAACACGTAGAATGAATAATAGTAAAAAATTGCCTCGGAAAAATGCCTTACCAGAAATGAATTGGTGTGTATATTAGCAAAAACACCCCTAATTGGGGGGATAGCTTGGAGTATAGCTTGGTGTTGTAGTGTAGCTTGGTGTATACTGCTTCATCATCATCATCATCACCAGCCTATCTACGCCCACTGCAGGGCAAAGGCCTCTCCCATTATTCTCCAATTACCTCGGTCCTGTGCCAACTGTGACCAATTTATCTCCGCAAACTTCTTGATCTCATCTGCCCATCTAACTTTCTGCCGCGCCCTGCAACGCTTGCTTTCTCTAGGGATCCACTCTGTTACCCTTAATGACCAGCGGTTATCTTGCCTTCGCATTACATGCCCTGCCCACGTCCATTTCTTCTTCTTAACTTCTACTAATATGTCCTTAACACGTGTTTGTTCCCTGATCCACTCCGCTCTCTTCTTGTCCCTTAATGTTACACCTATCATTTTACGCTCCATTGCCCGCTGAGTCGTTCTCAATTTAAGTTGAACCCTCTTAGTGAGCCTCCAAGTTTCTGCCCCGTAGGTGAGTACCGGTAAGATGCAGCTGTCATACACTTTCTTCTTCAGCGACAATGGTAGGCTGCTGTTCATTATCTGAGAATGTCTGCCAGATGCACCCCACCCCATTCTGATCCTTCTAATTATCTCTGCCTCATGGTTGCGATCTGGGGTCACAACTTGGCCTAAGTAGATATATTCGCTTACCACTTCCACTGCCTCGCCACCTATTTCAAACCACTGTGCTGTCCCGAGGTTATTTATCATTACTTTAATTTTCTGCACATTAATTTTCAGGCCCACGGTTCTACTCTGTTCGCCCAGTGCGGAAAGCATGCTTTGCATACTGCTTCATACGGATGCATAGAGTTTTATCGAGGTACATTAATAAAAAGCGGTAATGCCTCCCCACTTTGATGTCAAACTGCTTGTATATTGGAGCTGAAAAAAGTGTCACCAGAGTAATACAATTGAGTATAGTGGTGAAGCCAACATTAAATAGCGAGGTGCTTGCCACACTGCATTTGTTCCACGACCATTGCCTTTACTGACATTAGATACCCCAGGACAGTTTTTACAAAGGAAAGAAGATCTTCGTCGCGCCACACGAGCTCTTAATTCCACCGTGTGGAACGGACCTCCCTAGCCGACTCGCTCGCTGGGAGGAGGTCTTGCTGCGAAGACTTCGTGTTGGTGTAGCCCTCTCTCCCGATGTTACCCGGGAGTGGCCACCACGCTACCATGCCCCGTTCGACCAGAGCTGCCCCTTTTGCACGGCTCCTGCCGAAAATGCCGACACAGAACATTTGCTGTGGACGTGCCCTTCATTGCAAGCGGCCAGAACACGACACCTTCGAGGCACAGGCCTCCACCCTGGCAGACCACCTGACCTCCATCGGTGGATATGGGGACCGAACCACCGCTCCCTCCTTGCGTTTGTTCGCGAAACGGGAGTTAACATATTCTTGTAGCATAGTATTTATGCCAACGGGCATACTATCGCAAAAAAAAAAAAAAGTCTAGGTGTTGAGCAAAGCGGCTTACGCAATAATCTGGTAAGTACCAGTTCAGAGTTTTTGCGCTGTTTTCGCGCTATAATAGTAAAACAATACGGCAGAAAGTTGTAATCCTATGCACCGACGACCTGGACACCGCCAACGGGGCTAGAAATTTTGGTGTGACGTATCCAGGCTTCCCTTCGGCTACGTTAACTTGCTCATGCGCACACCAGAAGACATTGTTGCAGCTAATCAAGGTTGCTAGGGGGCGTGTAATTACTCGTCCGCATTTCCCCCCCCCGCGAAAAAAATGACTAAGAACGCAAATTGCTATGAACAATTCAGGACTACCCAATGTTGGGCATGCGCGAAGGGTTTTTTTGTTTTTGTAGCGTAAGCTACTCTGGCCGAGGTTGAGCAGTTTCGCGTGGACCTTGAAGGGCCGTGCTGCACAAGCGCGAGGAGCATTGGATTGGATTGGATTGAATTGGATGGGATTGGATTTAGATGTGGATTGGATTAAATTGTATTGTATTGGATTGGATTGGAATCCAATCGGAGTACGGGTGTGTAGAGAATTGGGTCTGCACATTCGCCGGTCTGCGCATTCTAGAGGAGTGACGTCATAGCGCGGCAGACGCACTGGCGCCGGCGCGTGACCAGCTGTGCGCCTCCGTTGCGCAGTAGCCAAGCCTGACGGTGCGCCGGAGCCGCTTGATAGCCGTTTCGCGTGGCTCCTGGAGAGCCGTGCTCCGCATGCGCGAGGAGCAGTGACTGGACGGGACTGGACTGGATTGGATTGGATTGGAATGGAAATCGTTTTAGCAGCAGTAATCATGATAATCAGCTAATCCTAGACAACCAGGAAACCTAAGAATAACCAGCTGAACCTTAGCTCATGCTACGTATATCCTGTCATATATCCGAGCTAAGCCACTGCTAATTTTTTTCCCAAGAGCTGTTCAGGCTGAGCATTGTCCGTCCGTCGCACCAAAAACCTCGAAGTATAAGGGAAAGCTGCGAGGAGAAAAGAACCCCACGAGCAGCTGTTGCGATTCTGGACCTCGAAAAAGAAAAAAAGAAAGCTTGTTAGGGAAGTTGCGGAAAAGGAGGCTGGGACCTTTACGCCGAGAGACCTGCAGCCTAACCACTGGGCCACCACAAAGGCCCGAGGGGTACGGGGTTAGCAGCGACGGGGAACAATACAAGGTGCATCCAATTGAAAAGAAAAAAAAAACCGCTTCCTCTGGCGGGAATCGAACCTGGGTCCCTCGCGTTATGAAGCCGGCATCTATCCCATTGCTAAATTTTTTTTTTATTTACTACATGGGAGAATACGTTCAGACGTGCCAGTACGAGGGCTGCGTAGTCAAGCAAACAAAAGAATACACTGAAGTTATGAGAAGCACTTATACATCAAAATTCAGGCAAACACACACAAGCGTTCAAAATAGGGAAGCAGTCAGGTGGTTGGTCAAAGCGAACTATACACACTATGTACAAATGCCACAGTTTCTCGGAAATATATGACTGTTGATCTCGGTGGCTCAGCATGCCTATCAGATAAGCGACATCGCCGCAGACTGTACGAACCAATCAACACAAACATGTCATAGGGTGGCTCACCAGGATAGTTGAATGACAAAAATCGGATAGAGAAAGGCGTAATATCCACGTGTTTTCTGAGCGTTCGCTGCAAAATGTCCCAGCATATCTCTGCAATCTACAAAGCAGTCGAGAACAGAGCCGACAGTCGGACGACCAAGCTATAAACAGACCCCGGTCTTTCATCCAAGGTTTAACAGGGAGCGTGTCAGTGTGTAATTTAAAGAAAAATGTTTTAACACCTGGCGGAACACACATCTTACACGCTCTATGTAGGACATCCTGGTACGGACACTGGAGGTACGGAACACAGTATAAAGGTCTGGGAAAAAGCCCAAAAACCAGGGCATCGGAAATAGACTCGCTCGAAGCATTAAATATGTACTTAATGCTAAACCGAGCCTGTAAGAAGCGAAACGTGTCAACCACTTTGAGGAAACCCCGCGGGCTTCGGGCTGCTGCCACAGACAGCGAAGTCCAATGACACCAAAATATCAGGGAGAAAACGTGCAAGACGTATTTGCAGCACAGCTCTCAAAAATGGACGCCTAACATCTTGAAAGTAGAATAAACGATTAACAAGCTGCCAAACAAAAAGATGAACAAGCCCAAGTCCCCCTCGCACAACCGGAAGAAGAAGGTTATCTCGACGCATTGGCTCACTACGCGAACACCAAATGAAGGTTGCAAAAATCCGGTGAAAAGCCTGTATCCTGAGTCGTGAGCAATGTAACACCTGTAGGACATAAAGAAGTCGGGTCACAAGGAACGTGTTACACGCCCGAGCACGAGAAAAGATGGACAGCTGCCGTCCCCGCCAGTCATTCACTTGGCGCTGTACCTCCACCGCCTGCTCCGACAAATGCGAGTCAGTATTGCGAAACTGCGGGAGGAATACTCCTAAATACGTAGGATCACTGTTCCAATCGATTCCGGTGAAGCAATCGGGTATCGAAATCCACAGCTTTTCTCGAAATTCAAAATTCTTGTGTAATGGCAAGAGCATTCACCACGCTTGCCTTGTCAGTACAAAATAAAGTAACATCATCGGCAGTCAAGATTTTCCCTTCGAAGGACGATACCGTAAACCCTCTAACAAAATGTCCTGAATTATGCGCATACATAATGGTTCCAGGTGTAAGCAAAACAGGAGTGGTGATACAGGGCAGCCTTGACGAACCGATGAAAGAAGTTGAATTGGTTTGGTTAGTCGATTGTTTGGTTAGCCGGGCAACCGGTTTGGTTGAATTGGTTTGGTTAGCCGGGCGCACATCATTTCCTTTGGGCTCGTAGAGCGGGCGTTGGCCTTTTGGCCTTGGCTGCGGGTTTTAGCGCGGTACACTTTGGGAGAGATGTGAAAGGATGCGGTAGAAACGATCTGGGCCTGCCAGTCATGGAGAACTTTCAGTGGCAAGTTCGAAAATCCATGTGAGTTGCAACATCCGAGTCTCCGACGAAGGGAGAGGGGCCGCCAGCTCTGCTGTTTCTCCAGCCTTGTACCACTAGTGCAAGCTACGCCATTTTTTTTACCTTCGAAGGAAATACGAAGCGAACAGCGATGTGATTCAGACAATTTCGAAGCGAATAATGGAATAGTTGTACGATAGCAACCATCGACAGGTATACGAGCACTGGAATGAGAACTCAACTGGGCATTTATTAAAGCAAACCTTTCTACCTCTACCAGCCAACGGTTCTTTCGCGGCGTGCGGGACAATAAACTCCCAACTCGGCGGCGACGGCGGCGGGGGGTGGGGGGATGGAGGAGGGTTTCACTCACGGGGCACACTGTAGATGGCGCGGCGAATTTACCGAGCGTTCCCCGCGTGGAGGTGTCTGCTCGCCGGCGGGCGCGTCGGCGGTACGGCTTTGTCGTCTGCTTTAGCGACGGTTGTTTTGGGCCTGCTTTGGCGCAGCTTCGCATCCACTGCGCGCTTTCTTCTCACGGCTTTATTAACTTGTTCGACAGCACCTCCTGGGTGACCCGCACCCGACGGAATTAAGTGGTCGTACGGCAAAGATACGCTAAGGATTAGTTTCCAGGGCGGAAAAACAAAATGTGCAAACCACATACAGACATCTGGCCGCTAGAGAAACTCTACCCTTTGCGCACTGATTGCCACGAATGGGACTCTGTTTTCTAAATTGGTGAGTACCAAATCGGTTGAACTTTAAGAAATATTTCAAAAGGCAAAAGTACCTAGTGGTTCTGATAAATAGCGATTATAAAAAATGAAGGAATTTCACACCAAGAGAGAGATTGAGAGAGAGAAAAAAACACTTTACTGAAACGCCTGCAGTGCGGTTAGGCTACAACATCATGGGCCCCATCACCGTGACGTGGCTTGGACGTTGTCGCGACTGCTTTCCGAGGGCCACTTCTGGGTTCGGCCCATGGGTCCAGGGAGGCTTGCGCCCCCCTCACCCGCAGCTTCTCCCAGTCGCTGCCTCTAGAGGGCCGCCTCGACCTGCTAGATGGCCTGGAGTTGTAGTTCGTAGTGAGAGCTCCTTGTTGCAGCCTCCAGCTGCGTTTTGATCGTTGTCTTCTCGCTTGCCTCAAGTGGGTTCACCTAACAGTTCCACAGGATGTAGCTGCCGTAGCTCGCTCCTTCGCGCACAACCTAGCTACGTCACAGCAACGCGTAAAACTCGCAGCGAAGTTGCTTCTTCGCTGCCACAACGACATTTACTCCCGAGGATGGCTTGGTTGGCGGTAATGCATATAACAGGGTTACTAGCGAACGCTGACGGGAACACAGATGGAAGAAACGACGGGACGAAACCCCTTGTTCTGTGGTTTCTTCCATATGCGTCCCCGTGTGCGAGCGCTGGCAACCTTTACTCCATCACTTTTGCTATAACTGTGAGCTTCCTTCATTTTATTGGAAGTGATAATCATTGAACATTACTGTGCTGGGGCGTACACTATGACGTGTCTTCCTCGTTCCGAGCAACTGTTGCCACGATCACTGCGAAGGCCGGGGTTATTTGTTTTTTGGACGATCCTGGTCAATCTCCTTAAGTGGGTATGCTTGGCTTCACAAACGTGTGCCAGGTGCCTTGCAGTCGCCGCGAGGAATGCGCTGACGTGTGCTCTGCAAGTTTTGGGAGGTATTTTTAACTGCGAACACGCACAATAACGAAAAACAGCTTCGCTGTTAAAATGCTATACGCACGAGTGATTGAGTGAGTGTGTAAAGACTTTATTGAAATTGCCTGCTGTGGTGTCCCTAATGGAGCACCATGACGCGGCCTACGTCATCCTGCCAGACCCTTTACTCGGCAGCCTCCTCTCTACTCCCCTCGTAGTCCTTCAGCCGCTGCTGGATGGGGGCCCGAGCACTCTCGGCTTTCGACCGGCTTCTGCCTTTCAAGGGCCGCCAGGATCATCTGAACGGCCTGGAGTTAGTCGTTCATGTCGTTGCACCGCGCCGCAGCCTCGAACCATGGTGGGATTGTTGTTGCTGTTGCTGCTTCGCTGGGCCTTGCCGTACAGTCTCACAGCAGGTGAGCCGCAGTGGCTCGCGCACTGTGACACACCTTGCACGTATCGTCCTAGTACTTTTTGGGGCACACTTGTTTAATGATGACCGGGGTCAGTAGCGAACCCGTCTGCCCTGTCTGAACACCACCGCCTGTTCGCGAGTCAGACTTGGGTCGGGCAGCGCCATTCTCCTCCTGCTTAGCCTGTAGTGCTTTGTTATTTGGATGTATGTACCCAGCCTGTGCTTGGTCTCACAAGATCTCGAGAGAAGATCTGCACCTGGCCCTGACGGTATAACTAACAAAATAATAAGAAACCTGGATAACGACTCTGTTGAAGCATTAACCCAATATATAAATCAAGTATGGTAGACAGGGAGCATACCCAAATCATGGAAAAGTGACAATAACGTCATGATACCCAAGCCAGGAAAAAAACTATCACTCGAGAATTTTAGACCAATGTCACTCACGTCATGCCTGGGCAAACTGTTGGAACACGTTATCCTGAAAAGGCTGAATAGATATATGGAGGAAAAAGACTCTATCCCCATACTATGATAGCATTTAGAACCAACCTGTGAGCCCAGGACGTGCTGCTACAACTTAAACATCAAGTTATAGATGGAGAGGGCAGCTCACCCAAAGACACCAGAGCCATCCTAGGACTAGACCTAACCAACGCTTTAGATCAAGTTCGACACAAGGCCATTTTACAAAACATCGAAAAGCTCGAATTCAGCAACAGAACTTTCGACTATGCAGCAAACTTCCTAACAGACAGAATAGTAAAACTACGCGTCGGAAACATAGAATCAAGAGAATTCGAATTGGGAGGAAGAGGCACACCGCAAGGCTCCGTACTCTCTCCATTCCTATTCAACATCACTATCATAAGACTACCGGAAGAATTGAATAAGATCGGAAGCCTACACCATACCATCTATGCGGACGACCTCACAATCTGGGTAACTGGGGCCAGTGATAGTCATAGCCAAGAAACCTTACAGACCGCCATCGATGGGTTAGAATCATATGTAGAACCTAGAGGATTAGGATGTTCGCCAGAGAAATCGGAGCCCTTACTGTACATGTCAGGCAGGAGTAGACTTAAAGCTCAGAAGAATCCAGAGGTAGAAAGCACACACGGCAAGCCTATACCAGCAGTTCCCATGATCAATGTGCTGGCACTCAAGATTATAGATAATGGCTACAATACGGAAGCCATCAAGACACTCGTAAATAGTGTGCTGCAGACAGCAAGACTGATATCACGGGTATGAAACTTCCAAGGCCAAGTGGAAGGGACGATAGTGCAAGGCGAAGAGGAGAAAGCAGCATTCCCATACACGGTGGAGACACTGCAAAGGAAAGTTTGTCATCCACCTCAACGCAGCCATGCCATTCGGCTACAAAGGATAGCTGTAGAGCTTACTGAGAAGCTTCGCAGTTGAAGAAAAACATCCCCCTCGCGAGGGGCACGATCAAATGCAGAGCATTTCCGCGGGGGGCGTGCCTGCAAGTCTTATGGATTACGTATTGGTTGTTGTTGTTGTAATTGTTGTCTTCCAGCGTAGACATTGTCGATGAGTCGATGGTGAAACGTGAAACGTGCCGTGAACCCCCTGCCGCGGCTATTACGCAACGTGGAGAGGCTACGACGCAACGTGGCGCGGCTATGACGCAACACAATCCAACACAATCCACTTTAATCCAACCCAATCCAAATCCAATCCAAGCCAAGCCAAGCCAAGCCAAGCCAAGCCAAGCCAATCCAATCCAATCCAATCCAATCCAATCCAATCCAATCCAATCAAATCCAATCCAATCCAATTTAATCCAATCGAATCCAATCCAATGCCTTCGCGAGAGTGTTATAGTGGTTATAGCGCCGAAATCGCGCCACCACATGAACGCGAACCGAACGCGGCGAGAGAGGGTGTTGCGAGCGGAGAGAAGGCGAGGAGGACGCGGGGGAGAGGGCGCACCTGTGGCCGACGGTTGAATGAGTCAAGGATATAAGGCGCGTGCGTAACCTTCCATTCTGTGTCGGCTCCGTGGAGCAGTCGGTAAAGTGCCGTGTACCTTGCGTTCCGCCCGCGGAGTCGTGGGATCGAAACCTGGCGCCGGAAGGTATTATTTCTTTATATAGTGTAGGGTGCGGACTACGTAGTGATGCGGACTACGGACGCCAACGCGGGTGACATCGTGAGTTACTAAAATGCTCTGCATTTAAAAGTTCCCTCAGCTTTCTCGCAATTCTCCAACTTACTAAAACTAGTTTAAATCGGTATAAATGCGAATCACTAAGTTCACATGCCGAATTGTTTCGGTGTCTATGCTTGTGCCGCGTGGTGGTGTAGCCCCAAGCTAGCACATCAGGATGGCTAGGTTCCGCTGTCTCACCGCTCGAAAGACGCTCCTCTCCGTTTTCTTTCTCCCGGCTCTTATTTCTCCAGCGGCGGCGTCGTCAGCCGCTCTAGCCCGGCCGTGGCCGACGCTGCTGTTGTGTTCGGGACGCCACCCCCGCAAATTCCAGCTAACGGCTCGTCGAATCTGTGGCTTCACTCTTTGCAGAGCCACGTGTGTGAATTCAAGTGACGTCGCATGGGGAATTGTTGTAGGTGTTGTTTAAAGCTTTGCCTTCCAAACACCTTCATAGCATGGATTGGGGTCATTTTTTTTATCGTAACTGGGCGCGACATCAGACGAACTTCATTGAGAAATGTCGATGAATTCTGAAGAATTCAGAGCAGTTCTTCAAAATTGCGTTGCCACCGGTGCACCCAGCATTCGTCCCTGGCAGGACATTAGCAGTAACTACAAACTGCGTTCCTATATACAAAACAGCATAGAGGTCCTCGCCGAAAGCCGCTGCCACTTCTTTGTGAAGCAAGCGTCAGCATAGCGGGCAAACCTTCAGCGTGGAGTTCAATTTGCTCATCAAGGAGCCAGCTACGATGGCTTTTTAAATGCTTAATCATATATATGTGAACTCAACATGAGCCCGTCTTTCCGTTTGTAACGGTGGAAGTGTCACACACCCGCCACATGATAAAATTTTCATAATGAAAAGCCCTATGGACTTGATATTTTTAAATACGACCGCGTGGTTGATTGTATCCGATCCCTTACCATGACGTTCACGGTTCGCATACGTTACGCTTGGCGGCCGACCCCTATAGCGCGTGGAAGAGACACAGAGCCGATAACACAAAGGAAATAACTGGACGCGCATCTGCTCCATGCTTTACTTCAATTGCGCACAGAAGTAACGAAGACTGGAGAGAGACGACACAAGACAGAGCGCACTTTCAACAAACTTTATTAAGAAGAAGTCACAAATTCATACTGCCCACTGTTCCTTGTTTTTTGAATGAGTGTGTATGAGAGAGAGTGGGCAGTATAAATTTGTGACTTCTTAATAAAGTTTGTTGAAAGTGCGCTCTGTCTCGTGTGTTCTCTCCCCAGTCTTCGTTACTTCTGTGCGCAATTGAAGTACAGCATGGATTACCAACTTGCCCAAACCTGCAGCCTACTATGCTCCCTTCGCTGCGAATGTCGAAAGGCGAGTCTGCTGTACCCCCCTGCCGCATACAGGTCTCTCTACTATTCCCAGCCCACCTCCAGTCTTGCCCCCTCACGATAAACACGGTGGAGGTTTGCTCAATTCAATTCAATTACCCCTCACTCGCACTGTTCGCGCGCCATATATTGGAAACTTTCGTTGTTCGACTTAAAATGCCGCGTCATGGTCTAGGCTCCGGCGCGAGCCCTTCTTGTATTATAGGTCAAAACATTGCTTTCAACGTGCTTTTTCTTAATTTGATACCGCAAAAATCGAGATCACATCTATTCTAATGAAAGGAAACTCCGGGCCATCTCCACGTGATACCTAGGGAGGGGCGAAGCACGCGGTGTGCGCCGGTGTTTGCCAATGCGCCGGCGTTTACCAATGCAAAATCGCTGCTAATTGGCAAGCCTCCATCGCAGAAAAAAGCGTTCGTGGAGCCAACGCGTGCCGTTGCATCTCTCTTGTCCCACGGCGCGCGCAGATTGGGCGCCGGAGAAGCGCCGGTGGGAGGAGCATCGCGCGCTTGCTGAGGCGGTGGCGCCCTCTTTTGCGTTGAACCGGATTTAAGCAATTAAATGAGAGACAGACTGGCCGTAAGTTGTCTTCGTGTCACACGCCGCAGCATGCTAAGAAGGGTGCTTTAAAGGGAAAAACCTGAAGCTTGAAAGAAATATTGAGACTGAAATTAACAAGTTTCTGTTGTTAATGCAATTAAATCCCGATTATTCCTCTATTTAAGTTACTTCAAATCATGTTTATTTTAACCGGTTTTATCGATTTTACAATTGTTTTTTGACCATCGTTTGACAACTTGATCTACCGTGAAGGCAGGAGACGACGACGATAGGAGACGTCGGCAGCCCGAGCCCCTAAAGTGCTCCGCCCCTAAAAAAACACTGCTAGTACCAGTTACGTATTGGTGTTTTGCCTCAAATATGCCTAAGGCTTTTTTTTTTGCTCAACAATGTTGACAGGTATGAAGCGTGGTACGGGATTTTCGTAGCTGGAAATCGTTTCGCGTATACAAAATACCTGTTCAAAAATTGTTTTAGCTTTTGACTGAATGTCTGAGTTGAAGGACAGACAGACGGACCAAAATTTCCGGGTTTAAGTATAGCCCAAGAAAGAGAACTGTTTTTAAATATGATAGGTGTAACTTTAAGGGACAAGAAGAGAGCGGAGTGCGCCAGGGAACAAACGTGTGTGAAGGACATATTAGTAGAAATTAAGAAGAAGAAATGGACGTGGGCAGGGCATGTAATGCGAAGGCAAAGATAACTGTTGGTCATTAAGGGTAACAGAGTGGATCCCTAGAGAAGGCAAGCGTGGCAGGGGGCGGCAGAAAGTTAAATGGACAGATGAGACCAAGAATTTTGCAGGGATAAATTGGTCGGAGTTAGCAGAGGACCAGGATAATTGGAGAATAATGGGAGAGGCCTTTGCCCTGTAGTGGGCGTAGACAGGCTGATGATAAGGATTTTTAGGCCTGTAATCGGTTCCCAACGTTTACCCGCCCCTCCACGCCAACTTTGACATCCTGGGTGGCGAGGTTGGCTGACCACAGCGCAGCGACGCATCTCGTGCTGACGTCCAGGGCGAAGGAAGCCTTGGTCGCGGCTTCCAAAGAAGGCACCCTTGACTAAGGGTGCTTGAAAAAATAAGGTTTATTTCCTTCCTTCCTTCCATCCTTCCTTCAAAGAGAATGAAAAACAGTTGGGTTCACGTGGGATTTGAGACCAAGTCTCCATAAAAGGAAGCCGTGTGCATTACCACAGCACTAAATCGTCCAGAGAAGGAACAAGACTTTTCCTGGCGCATTTCAATAGCTGAATATTTAATAATGCGTAATTGTAGCTAAGTACAAGTTAATGATGGAGTACTGCTTGATAGTGATAATTAGTCGGGTCAGATTGATGTGAACTGCGATAGATTAGACGGATTAAGATTATTTAAGCCGAGTTAAGATAAGTAAGATGGATGAATGATTGATTATTGTTTGATAATGATGATTACTTAGGTGGGACAAAGGCGAATCACAATAAAGGGCACACCCAGCCGATGTTCCCACGGCGTGCGAGACACACACATTAAAATTTGCTCTAAAAGGTTGCAACATGCGGTCTGTCATTTCCTGGCTTTCCACTTTAGTTTCTTGCACCGCAATTATATCCAGTTCTCGGTCCGCGAACAGCCTACCAAGCTGGCATTGCTTCCGTCTCGCTGCCAGGCCTCGCACATTAACCGTGGCAACGTTAATTGCAGCTTCTAAACGTACAGCCATTTGGAAACAACCCCTTCAAGCGTTAACTCATAGCGTACTTGTTGTTTCGTTTCTATATCTGAGTACTTCTTCAACTGAACAAAAATATCATTGCAGAAAACCTCGCGCCTTAATAAAAGCGAAATTTTTCGTGATTCTTTGCATAGCAAGTGATAACGACAAAAGCAACAAAATCATCACGGTGGGGACTTATGGACAGTCGTGCGCAACGAGTGGCAGTATGTAGCCACCACCTTACCAGAACATATATGTGGGAGTGGGCAACAAGAACAAAAACCTTTTACAGCCACAAAACTTAAAAAAGACATCCCCCTCGCGAGGGGCACGATCAAATGCACAGCATTTCCGAGGGGGTGCGCCGGCAAGTCGTATCTCTTGATTGCGGGACCCGTGTCGCCATCTTTTGGAGGCGCGGGACAACTTGTGGCGCTTTCGAAACAAACGAGAAATGAGTGAAGGATATAAGGCGCGTTCGGTGCGTCGAAGTGTGTGTCGGTTTCGTGGCTCGGTCGCTAGGGCGCCGGGCACCTTGCGTTCCGCCCGCGGCGTCATGGGTTCGAAACCGGGCGCCGGAAACTGTTATTTTATTTCTTCGGACTACGACAAGGCGGCTGCGGACTACGACAAGGCGCGCATGCGGACTACGACAAGACGCGCATGCGGACTACGACAAGGCACGCCAACGCCGCGTGACATTGTGAGTTACTAAAATGCTATGCATTTAATATTTAGGTGGAATACGATGGAAAATTTACCATCCCTTCCTTAAGCAAGGTCAGAGAAGTGCGAAAGCTTGCTCACATCAAAGCTGCGTCAAACGTGCTTCAAAGCCTTCGCTGAGAGTTCGTCCAACCTTCGCTTAAAGTGCGTCCAATGGATCGCCAAACCTTCAAAGACCCAAGTCGCAAACGAAGAACGAACCCATGCGGCGATTTCTCGCGCACTAAACAAACGCCTCTACAGACGGTCGAAATGTATACCGAGACGTGATGTATGAGATAAACGTATACAGTCTAGTCCACTTATAACAATATCCAAGTGCCAAGGAAATCCCATCGTTATAACCGATAATTGTTATAAGCGGGTTGCGAAATAAAAAGACGGAACAGAGCTCAAAACACTTTTATTCGCATGCCAGCAAGGTCGTACTACTACTAATTTGCGGAAAAGAAGCCACAGTCGGTCACCTTTGTTCGCCGCGTGTGAAGCTAGCGCAAATCTTTTCCAAGAGCATCTATAGGTGCTTCACCTAGCTGAGGTAGATGTCCTTGGCGGAAAAAAAGTCCCCGAGGGACTGTGTCACGCATCGGGCCTCCTACGAAGACACTACCTGAGTAGGCTGGGCAAACCGCGTCGTTAGAGTCATCCCTGTTGCACTTTTGGTGCAACCAGGATATTGATATATAACCAGATTCTATCGTTATATCCGATATCGTGGCCCTGGAGCAATAAGCGGTTTATTTTACCATAGAAAGAATGCAAAAGTTGACGGTGCCTAGCTGTTCATCGGTATATCCGATATATTGTTATAAACGATATCGTTATAAGTGGACTCGACTGTATACTGTAGTAATCCTTCTTCATGATCGATGCGCGTATTGTTTTATCGCGAAACGTTCCTTTTTTCTCGATTTTCAAGGAACCGTTTTGACGCAATGGAGGCTTGGTTTCACGCACGCGCCGTGTGTCCAAAGATCTTATCAGAGGTTTTCGGTCGACCAACCGGTCAATGGGGAAATGCTTTAGTTTTTTAACAGGACGCATTCGGTGCCACCAAGAAAGCTTTCGCTGTAATGAGGTAGATTAACGTGCGGATTGAAGTGGATTAAGATTGATCAGGATAGATTTTAAATGAACAAGACGGATTAAGGCCGCATGGAGGCAGAGTATGGAGGAATTAAGATGGAGTAATGTGGATTGGGATAAACTGAAATTAATATAGTTGATCAAGATAAATTAGGGTGGGAATTTAGGTGGACTAAGATGGGTTAGGGTAAACTGAAATAAAATAAGGTTGACTAAGATAGATTAAGGTGGATTAACGCGGGATTGATGTGGAATAAAAAGGGTCAAGATGTATAAAGGACAGCAAAACGGCGTGGATGCTGTGTCGACCGGTGGACGGTTATGTAAAAGGTACCCGTCAAATAGTATGGCAGGCTTCGACATAAAAACACGTAAGTAGTCTTAGGCAGTTCCACAATATTTTTTACTCTCCGTCTTTAATAGGGAGGGGAAAACGATCAATGCCTGAACGACCTCTAACCCAAAAGGCGGCGGGCCGCTTTTCCGTATACTAATATTTATTATACCCGCCCAATTTCTGAAATTTCACCTTTACACCGTTGAGGTGCCGGGAGTGCTAGTTTCTTGAAGTTTACGAAAGTCTCCTTTCGTGGAACTGTTGTTCCACACTCTTGGTACCGCGAGGACGCCGCCACGATGCAAGACCACATTCGCGCTGCGTGTGCTTCAACATGATCGAAGCAACTGACTCCCTCTACCCATCATCATAAAAACATGCACCGTTTTATAATTACTTCTTTGTCACCAGCAATGTCATACCGCACCCGCCGCGGTGGCTCAGTGGCTAAGGCGTTGCGCTACTGAGCACGAGGTCGCGGGTTCGATTCCCGGCCGCGGCGGCCGCTTTTCTGATGGAGGCGAAAAGCAAAAACGCCCGTGTGTACGAGATTTCGGCGCACGTTAAAGATCCCCAGGTGGTCAAAATTAATCCGGAGCCCTCCACTACGGCGCGCCTCATCGCCTGCGTTGCGTCGGCGCGTTAAACCCCACAATCAATCAATCAATCAATCAATGTCATACCGCTTTAACGTCTGCTCTTACCACGGCGATCAGCAACTTGCCACAGCGCTCTACTGCGGAGAAAAAAATAAGAAAGGGTTTGGAAGGTTATTTATATAGAGTATGCCCACAGCATAACGAAGTTTTCATTTGAGTGTCATGGATATATTTTGTTAAGTTTGTAGCCTCTCCTGATTAAGCTTTTCTTAGACTTTTTTTTATTTCATCTTGAGTACTACCTTTTCGAAGTTGCAATACTGCGCCCTTCGCTTTTTTCGCGGTCCCAGCGCGGAACAGACGCCGAGTTTGTATGAGTTTGGAAGTAACGGTTTTACATCGTTTATGAAGTCAGACCACGCTTCTTTAATGTCGCTCTGAAGACGCTTACCATAGTGCACTGCACGGGCCCGCGCCGGCCCAAAAGCCCGAGCACGGCCCGGTCCGCGGGCCGGGCTCGGGCCGGGTTGCACGCATTTTCTCGCACCCGGAGCAGCCTTGGGCTTGAACCAAATTTTTTTCAGGCCGTGCCGGCCCAGCCGGTCCGGACAGTGCCTGAGGCCTGGCAATCCTGTGCCGCAAATTATAAATTGTTGGCAACAAAAAGTTGCCTTGTTGATCTTGCAGGTTAAGTGAAAAAAAAAAAGCGAAGTGAAAAGTCCCTACAATGCCGTTAAAAGATATGATAAAAATACTATTGCTTATAAAGCCTTCACATCACTTAAAAAAAAAAACGTATGGGCCCCATTGACATCGATGGAAAGAGCGGGCCAGAAAATGAGGGCACTCCAGCCACACACTGCAAGCATGATTGTCTTCTCCCTCTGCTTTTTCAAACTAAAACAAACCGAACAAAAGTGACATGGACTTTGCACTGTGTGAAGAGTTGGAAGGACCAACTTTCGAAGCAGAGCCCATTATTTTTCTGGGTAATATTAAAAAAAAACATGAATAAAGTCAAGAAAGAAAAGAACCGTAGATAAAGTACTGCTGCCAACATTACTATAGGGAAAGACAAAAATAAAGTTGTAAAATCGGAGGCATCGTCTGTTCAAATTCCAGCGAGGAATGGAACAACGAAAGGTGCAATATATGTTTAAGAACCACAATAATAAAAAAATTACGCATTTGCTCGGAGGTGTGCCTTGATTTCGAAGACTGGCAAATGAAGTGGCAAATGAAGTATGACTCCCGCAAATACAGCTCCTAAGTGAGGATATATAAGTTATACAAAGTTCTGTCCAAAATTAAAATAAATTTAAATTTAAAAAAGTAGTCGCCTTCAGTCTGTGCTTACGGTTTTTAGGTTAATACCAAACTTCTTAGAGTTCATGTTTATAGCCTGTGGACAAGGGATGATATTTAACAGCAGTCTTGCGGGCTATAGGGCTTACTTTATTGAATTATGCCGGGCCAGGGCCGGGCTTGGTCTCATATTTTAAAAGTTGGTCGGGTTTGGGCCGGGCTAGGGCTCAGCTTTTAAAAATTCGTCGGGCTTGGGCCGAGCTCGGGCTCGCATTTTAAGAATGTGTCGGGCCCAGGCCGGGCCCGGGCCGTGTCTCTATCTGGCCGGGTCGGGCTGGGCCTAGAAATTTTGGCTCGTGCAGTGCTCTACAGCGGCGCCGGTTGCGTTCTGTATCCCCAGGATCTAACTGTCGCTGTGCCAAGATAGGTCGCCTGATGCCCAGACAAATCACGCAGACATGTTGCACCTTTAAAGAGCGCCCTGGCAACAGTATACGCAAAACCACTGCCTTATAATATGAGTCACTAGATCCTGTCTTGCACCTCCTCCTCTACGGTGAACTAACATTGAGCACAACAATGATGTTTGGGTTATACATATACATATACATATACATATACATATACATATACATATACATTATACATATACATAAATTTTCTGGCTTGCGGGTGAGAGACAGTCATTTCTGTTTTGCTACCGACATTACACCACCGACTTCATCACCCCCTCGACGATGCGCATCCTACAATGTACCCCTCTCCCTGAGCTCTACATTCTCTGGATACCGGGATATGAGTGTACGGAAGGGGATGGGCGGCTCACGCCGCTGCCCGCGCGCTTATCTACCGGGCGTTCCCTCCAGTACCCGCCGCGGTGGCTCAGCGTCAGCGGCTAAGGCGTTGTGCTGCTGGACCCAAGAACGCGGGTTCGATTCCCGCCACGGCGGATGCTTTTCTGGTGGAGGCGAAAAGCAGAACACCCGTGTGTTCGAGATTTCGGCGCACGTTAAAGATCCACAGGTTGTCGAAATTAATCCGGAGCCCTCCACTTGCGGTGCGCCTCAACGCCTGTGTAGCGTCGGCACGTTAAAACTCACAATCAATCAATCAATCAATCAATCAATCAATCAATCAATCAATCAATCAATCAATCAATCAATCAATCAATCAATCGAAAGCAATGTTGCCTCCAGCACTTTGCCGTCACCGTAGAAGGAGCACCATCCTGTGCCTCGAAAATACACCGATAACCTCCAACTCTACCGCCTCGAACGCCGCACTCTGCCTCCATCACACGACAAGTTATATAAGGAAGAGGCCACCGCCTACCGCCGCCTTCGAACCCGCGCATACTAACACACTAACACGGCACACTCCTCCACGACATACATACACCCCAGCTTCTGCTTAGTCACATGCGAATTCTGCCACGAACCTTGACAGTACTCCCTTCAAAATTGTGCCTCTTGTCACTGCGCCCCATTCCACTGCTGCTATAGCGGTGGTTTTCCAGGAGCTAGTTGAACTAGGGTGCTAGGTTGAGCCCAGTAGAGTTCCGAACGGTGAATGCTAGCTGCCCGTAACGTGAATAACGATCCCAAACTGCACTCGAAAGCGAAAGTTGAGGGTAAATGGTGTTCATATGTAGGTGCCGCTTTGGAAAATAGGTATTAATGGGCATTCAGACACAAACATCAAAATAGGCGCATTTAGGCACTATAAAAACACCCCAAAGACCCTGCTTAACTTCTCTAATTCATGCTCGTATACTAAAGTGGGGGGATTAGAAAGAAACAAAATACGCATTTCGCTAAAAACCGGTCTCTAGTGATCACGTTTATGAGGAACCACTACTGAGAAGAAATTAAAAAAAACAGGTCACTTGAATTGATAGGGCAGCCAAAATTATTTGGTAAATTTGGATTTCATCGCAGTGCACTTCATCTCGTTTAACAATCCTATTTTCTTCCCCGGAAAAATAAATTAAACCTGTAATCGCAAACAAAGCATGTGCCATTTTGGGCACAGCCAACGCCTTAGCCCTGGTTAATGCCCTCTTTTGGGCACATGCCAATTGCTGCAAGGGCATAATCGCCGCGCCAAACCAGTGGCTCCAAGCGGAACAATGGCGTCTCCGGCGTGGTCTAGTGGCTAGGATACCTGGCTTTCACCCAGGAGGCCCGGGTTCGATTCCCGGCGTCGGAAGCGTGTGCGGTCTCATGGTGTAACGGTTAGCACTCTGGACTCTGAATCCAGCGATCCGAGTTCAAATCTCGGTGAGACCTGCCTTTTTTTTTTTTTTTTTTTTTTGCGTCAGTGGCGCTTTACAAGCAAGTGAATTAGTAAAGCAGTAGAACACTTTCGCCAATGTCTTAACGAAGGGAAGTGCCGCTTATACTGGCTTGAACCATGCATTCGGCTTGTTTGTTTGTTTGTTGTGCTTTTTACGCCCGGCCGCGCCGGGCTTTGTTATCTGATGTGCCAAGTGAAGCGCGTGTTTTCATTCTTTCATTTTATGCCGCACGGGTTATTTCGCTTGACACGGAGAGTGTTTCGCCATAACGTCACTAGCCTAGAATAATCTTTTTTTGATCTACAGTGTTCTCGATGTAGTTCGACGGGTCGAGAAACACTCGCGCCGAAAGAGCAGACGTCGCGGCATTCGATTCGCCGACACTCGCCTACGCACGTCACTTTGTTGGCTGCTGCTTCACCGCCTGTGTATTCTTTGAGTTGTTAGGGGAGCACAAGTTCGCTCCAATAAACTTGCTTTTCTTTCAAGATAACTGCGTCGTCTTTGGCTACGTGACAATATGCATGTTGTGCCACGGTATGCTCTAAACGCGGCGTGGCTTTCAGACTACCGTATTGGTGTAGGGAACGCACAACGCATGCGCCATTATTATTTGGAGGGGTAGGGGGGTGCAGCCTCTGTTAGTGCAAATACTGCGAAATTTTCGAATATTCATTTCTTTGCTCGAAGTAAATATCGTATAACATACAATTAGACCACATATTAAAAAAAAAATATTACCGCCTGCTTTCCAGACGTGTTTATGCCTGCGAAGGGACTGTCCGAACGAACACGAAAACGCGCCAGCTAACGCACGTTATGATTTCGATGGCGGCCGCGTGGCTTGTTACATCAACGCTGCGTCCCATAGTTTCACAAGCTTCACAAATGTAAATACTTGTAACGCCCTTCTCAGTAAAAAAAAAATCACCTATTACGCCCTCACCAGAGAAAAATTCGATATATCAAACTGCTTTTTTTTCTTTTGCCGTTCGGCGTTTTCCTCGCGAATAACGCCTTGTATGATGAGAACGCCTAAAACGCCTTGTTATCGTGAAAAACTCTTGCCGTCCGCGCGGTATACAGTTCGCCTTTAAACCCGACGACAGGCAGTTGTCACAGGTATGGCTGGGTAGGATGCTTCAGGAACTGCAACAGCTTCGCCTCCATGAAAAACTGCAAAAAATTATGCGAAACTCCTCTCTAAAAGCGATTTCTGCAAACGCTACTTCGGTGCTGGAACAGTTGAGAAAGGTTTATGAATAAAAATGCTTCAAAATGAAAACCGAACACAGCATGTGAAGGTGTGCGCAGAGCAACAACTCAAACAATATTTTTTCTGGCCCTTTGTGGTGTTATTCTACATTTAACACCCTTTATTGAAAGACAAAGGTTACCCGGGCCTTCAAAAATTAAAAAAAAGAGTGGGCAACACGTACTTTCGCGTGCTAAAAAAAGTATTGATTATGCTTGTCAACTTGCCCCGAGTCCGGGGGCTCAATGCGCTAGTGACAGGTAAGCAAAATTGAGCAATTTGTTGTTATTACAAATGGTAGCTATACAAACTTTACGTTATTGTCTTCACTTGAGTGAGTGTGGGTGAAAAAACTTTATGTAGACGAGCTTCAGGCGCTGATGGTTGGACGCCTGCCCGGTGGGGGGCCTCCTCTAGTCCGGGAAGTCTGGTCCGCGCTGGCTGCCCTAGCCCTCTCCGCCAGGCTACGCTGGACTGAGAGGTCGGAAGCTGGCCAGCTGGCCCGCCCACTACTCGTACATTGGGCGAGGATTTGGGGTAAGGGATGGGTTTTCTTGACACTCCCATACCATGTGGTACAGGGTGCCGGGTTGGGGACAGAAATTACACGTAGGTAGCTACATGGCATGTATGATATATAGTGGGGTGAGGATAGGAATTTGTGTGAAGTCGGCGAAAGGCAGTCGCCTCTGCTCTGGATAAATGGGGATGTGGTGGCGGGAAGCGTCGTAGTTCGTGGCGGTAATGGGCGAGGATGTCCGTGTATGAATTAAGAGTAGCGGGCTTGGGAGAGGGAAGGGGCTGAATCATAAATCATTCTGATCAAGGTATAGCTTTATTTTTCAACTGATATATGGAAGCCAGTGCCCAGTGGGTCATTGTGTCCGTCCTGATGAACCAAATTTTTTTTCTGACTGCATATTTGGGATGTTCGGAAGTTCTTAAAGATCATAAAAATGTTTTCACAATCATAAGCAAAAAATAAAGCTTTGGGATCAAGAGGGTGTAAGCTTTTAGTTCGGCCATTCAGCGTTACCAGAAAAAATGCAAAGAAAAAATATCTCCGGGCCATCTCCACTACCGTGAAACGTGATGAGGGGCGAAGCATGCAGTGTCTATAAGTGCATTCTTGTTAAACTGAATAAAATAACGTGATGCCTGAGGAGGAGCGGCTTTTTTTCCCACGGAGATGAAACCGTTGGGCGGTATACGTTATCGCTTTCATTGTAAAAGTTCTCGTGTCTTTGAAACACGAAGCGTTGGAGGCGTTGTAACGAGTGTCCCGGTATGTTCTTATAGTACGCGTCACGTTCTAGCGCGAGGCGTTGAAAAACGAGTGTCCCCGGCGTTTTAGTGCCGTGACTACATGATATTAGATACGACGACGACGACGACGACAGGAGACGCTGAGGGCCCGAGCTCCTAAGGGGCTTCGCCCCTAAAAGACCGAGAGCGCGTGGGCGTGCGCCACATTAAGATCACCCGGGGTCGGCCAGCTCGACATTCGAGAACATTCTGCCCAGCGTTCATGGCGTGATCTCTCACGTCCGCTTGTACTCGCCAGTTCATGTGCGTTTCGCGCCTGAAGTGTAGAGCACAGACGCCGAGTTCTCTAAGCCGGTGGCCGCGGGCTTCTAGCGCGTGCTAACGCGGTCCACTTTGGGAGAAATGTGAAAGGCTGCGGACAAAACGATCCGGGCCTGGCAGTCATTGCGAACTTTCAGCGGGAACTTCGAAAATCCGCGTGATGTGTAACAGACGGTGTCTCCGACGAAGGGAGATGCGGGCCGCCAGCTTTGCTGTTTCCCCAGCCTTGCACCAGAAGCGGATGCTCCGTCATTTTTAAGTGCAGAGCACTTTATGGGCTCGCCTTGTCGTCGCAGCTCGCTAGCTGAGCCACGGCATTCCGTTGTAACTTGTAGCGGCTGTCGTCGCGGCGTAACCCAGAGGCTTCGAAAGCCAAGCTTTTTATATAGTCATAAGCGTTCGAAACTCGTGAACCGCTGGCGCTTGTCGCACATCTCCCCGTTGTTTAGCGCGAAGAAAACTGCAGGTACATTTGAGGCAAGATATGCGTATTTACCGGCAGAGCGCCCGCGTTCATTTAGTTCGGAACGATCGTTGGGTTGGTTTTTACGATAGGAGAAGGAGGAGGCAAAACGTTTATAGAGAGAAAAAAATAATTAAATGAAACGGTGGGTGGCGTCCTCAGTTCAGGAGGCCGCGCGCCGCCGCTGCTCGCGTGGCCCGCTGGATCAGTCTGAGCTGCTCCTGCAGGTCCGAGCTGGTCAACGCGCATTCCCACTGCTCGGGGGTAGGGGAAGGGAGAAGAACAGGGTGTTGAGGGCACAGGAAGGCGAGGTGGGCAGTGGTGGTTGGAACTTGACAGTGCGGACAGTTGTACTCGAAGCGTGAGGGGGAGATGTGGAAAGGATGGTGGAGTTATAGTACATGCCAGTTTCTAGTCTGCGCCAGATTCGTGATTCTTCGACGAACAGGGTAGGGTTGGGCGGAGGATACCTTCGACGAGCGTGGCGATAGTAAGCGAAAAAAAAAAAGTGGCAGTGCAACGCCGGCACGTGCGGGAGGAAAAGCAAGCACAAAAGGAACAGAACTACCCGCTGGCGCAGTTTCAGGCAGGGGGCGCGCGAGCACTGAGAAGGCGGGAATTTTGAATTGCATTGAGTGGTAGCAGTGAGCGGATAACGGCGCTACAGCCCATGTTCTGCACTTCCAACAGCTTCCACATTGAGTGGAACGGCTTTAATTTTTTTAAATAAGCGTCACCGCCTCTGACCCACCGCGGTGGCTAAGTTAAGGCGTTGTGCTGCTGAGCCCAAGGACGCGGGTTCTATTCCCGGCCGCGGCAGACACTTTTCAGGTGAAGGCGAAAAGCACCAAAACGCCCATGTGTCGAGAGTTCGGGGCACATTACATGTTAGTTGTGTAATAAACGGCCACCGGTTGGCGCCAAGTGTACTGCAGCGCGTATGCCTGCTCAAGAGACTCCGTGACTCACCGCAGAGTGCGCGCACCGTCCTGCACGTTTGTGGCTTTTTTTTTTTCTCGTTTGTATACGGGCGTATTGTCTTACTCCCGCGCGCCGCGCGCTCGCGCGTATTACGTTTCAATAAAGAAGATGGCAGCTTGACGGCTTCTCGTCGTTTCTTTCGGCTCCTCGCGAAGCTGCCGCAATCTGCGCCCTTCGCATTGTGGTCATGCTGCACACACCACAAAAACTAACATTATAGACCCCCAGGTGGCAAAATTAGTCAGGAGCCGTACACCGCGGCGCGCATTATTGACCGGATGTAGCTTAGACGTTTAGGATTTAGAAAAAAAAAGTTGAAGTGTTTTTAAATCTTTCAAATCTTTAAAATGGAGATTGAAGCGTCACATAAAGCCATGTAAACTACAGTCAAACCCGGCTATAACGAACCCGGATAGAGCGAATTATGCTATATATCGAACAAAAATATTTCAGTTATGGAAACACATGGGAAACATATTCCTTATAACGAAGTTCACATCGGATATATCGAACTCTGTGCGCCTAGACTGGCCGCCGAAATGCATGGTCTCGAGGCGGCGATTGAGATGTGGATTGGCCGCGACCACGGAGCAAGAGCCGCGACTGAGACATTGCGCCTCGCACGGAGCGACGTGACGCCCGACACTTTCCGTAACTGTTTCCGACGCGCGGGACTCACGACGGAACCTGCCCAGTCAGCGAGTCCGGACCAAGACAGCAGCATTGGTGAACTGTGGGAAGAGCTCGCCAATGTTCCCGATGATGTCGCGAGTGAAAGCCGTCCGACGCTTGTAATGAAGCGCTTTCGGCAGTCGATGTGCTCCGCCAATGCTTCTTCGATTTTGGAGGACGCGACTCGACTGGTGCAAACAATGTTTCGTGTAGAGAATGCTATGCTAGTTGAAGCCACAAAACGAAAGCGAAAACAAAAATCACCAATTTTTTTTTGCAAAGTAGGCAATTGGGGCAGAAAGTAGCTTTATTACTTGCAATAGATGGATTATTTTGGGTGTGGTAATGGCTACTTTACTGTGTTCGTTTCTGCATGCGGGGATGGTGGAGTTGGGTAGGGGGCAGGGCTCCCGCGGATTGCGAACTCGTAACAATCAGCTCGTTATAGGCGGGTTCGGCTATATCGAACTATTGGATATATCGAACTAATCGAAGTGCATATTGCAGTTCGCTATAAACGGGTTTGACTGTAGCAAGGGGAGGAATCCACCGCCGCCTCGAAGCGGGTGTGCTGTGTATAGGTGGTATTAATTGAAAAGTTTAGCTGTCAATTTCCTCGCTTGGCAACACTGGAAACGGCCACGGACATGGCCGAAGCGCCACGGACATGGCGCGGCTTGTGCCACTGCGCCCGCACGCAGAAGGAAAAAAAAAAAACAACGGCGTGCGTCGTCTCCTCCGTTTCAACCCGATTCTTTACGGTGGTGTTAACAGAGATGTTATTAATCGCACTCACATTGGAGTCGAGGCATTACTTTGTGTTCGGAGGGGTAGAGCGTGGAATGTCCAACCCATATTATGTGCTTAGCACGGACAAGTACCGCCATCCCGCGGAGACGTAACCTGCAGTGGCGGCGCACACACATGGTTGTCTGCATGCGTGCCTTGCTAGTGAATTCAAGCTATAGAAAGTATGCCAAAACGAGAACATGTTTGGCTGCCGGTTAAGCCTGTAAAGGGGTGGCATTTGTCTCACGGTGCAGTTCTTGATAAGACGATGCGAACGGCTGCGTCTTGCACTTAAGGCGACTGAACGATGCCAATGCTCCCCCGTTAAAAAGAACCAAAACAAAATATGCGTTTAAATAATGCAAAACAAGATTTGCCACGTAATGACCTCGTGTTGAAAAAAAAAAGTATTAATTTTTGTGAACTCGAACCCGGGCAGTTGGCGTTTAATTTGCAGCCCTGGTGAGTCTGCCTTAGCAGTCATTTTGCTAATAGCAATTGTTTTTCACGTCATTTTCCCGTCATTATCGTCATCGTTCAGAGCGAATAACTATCCGACCCGATATCGAACGCAGTGAGCACCTGGAGGGTGAGTGACGAATTATTTCTCGGTGGTAGGCCACTTTTGCGCCCGCTTGTCATTTACGTGTAGGCGAACGATTCGTCCCCCTCCCATATCTTGCGTTTCCTTGTGTATTTTATTTTAGTGTCAGTGCTCTGTTTATATTTCGGACCTCTGTTTCCCCTTACGTCGAGCTGGCGAACGTGCTCCCACGGTCGCCTCGTTGCTCGCCGTCCCGTGTGCTGTGTTTATGACCTACGGAGCGGCGCCAAGACATCCTACACCGGCAGCTCAAGTGGTCTGGCTCCGGGACGAGAGGCGGACGGTGCCCAGCCAGTCGAGCGTTTGGAGCGTCAGCGAGTACTGTGCGTGTGTGGTGAGAGACCTGAGCGGATCGCGAGAAAGTGTATGTGAGCGAAAAGAACGGCGCCGCCCAGGCGCATTTGTCAGTTTTGTACTAACGGAGGAACAATAATTAAACAGTCTGTTTTTGCCTTCTAAAATATCGTACGGAAGCTATTATTCGACCGTCCGTCTTCAAGCAAGAAAACGACCTGAGTGAAGGTTAATTCAAGAAAGTGAAAATACCTTGTAGTAGTAGTAGTAGTAGTAGTAGTAGTAGTAGTAGTAGTAGTAGTAGTAGTAGCAGCAGCAGCAGCAGCAGTAGTAGTAGTAGTAGCAGCAGTAGTAGTAGTAGTAGTAGTTAGTAGTAGTAGTAGTAGTAGTAGTAGTCAAAGATTTCATCAAGTCGGTTAAAGTGGGAGTGGTTCCCTACGCCAGCAAGCCAGGGGAAAAAGGGAATTTCTCGCTCTGGAGGCCAGGAGGCCAGGAGTTACTGGACGTCCAAATATCTGTTGGTCCCAAGACTCTCCCACAGCTCAAAGATTGGACGGCGCAAGACACCTGCTAACCATAAGATAATAAAAAAAAAACAAATATTGATGCTTTTCTGGCAGTTAGCCATGACCTGGTTACTTTTTTTGCGTAGGGTTTTATCGGGGGAAGAAGCAGCTTACCATTACTACAATCCCTAGTGCGAAATTTGTGCGCGGCGCGAACTGCAGTCTTCTCGGGCACAGCGCATAGCTGCCGCGTCTCAGGAAGTGATCACGTGAACAGCGAACGCACGGCGGCGCACGCTACCCTGCCGTTAGCTCGCAGCGCGCCGCTGCATGCCGCCGAGCATGTTGTGGCAAATCGTGTTTGAACCTCCAGCGCAAATGTCACGTGGTTGCGATGAGCCACGAACGGTGGAGGAGCGTCTGGCCAAAGTGTAAAGGGGAGGGAGCTCCTCGTCCTCGGCTCATGGCGGAAGTGTGAGGGGGAGGCAGACAGACCTACTCTGCCGTGGCGACGTGCTCGGAGATGACGCCATAGCAGCGTGCGCCGTTCTCCCCCTCACACGCTCGCCAGGCGCTACTTCTTTTTTTTTCTTGGGTGTGTCGTTCGTTCGCTCGGTTACGCAGACATCGCCTTTGTCGCCGCCGCTGCCAAACCACTGTACCGGGCGCCAAAGTTATACACTAATAGTAATGAGTAGCCGTTGCGTGATAAAGCGACTTTTTATTTATGGACATCAATGTTTCCGCCACCTCTTGCCTGGCCCAATGAATTTGAATCTTTTATTAGACACTTCGCAGTTTCCTCGCTAAAGGCACCGGTCACTGAAGTTTACCCACAAATAGCGCCGCTTTCGCCGCCGCTTAGCAACTTTGGGTCGGTGGATGTCGCGACCGGCCATTCAGCGCACGTGAAAACACGCGCTGCGTGCAATTCGACACTGTGTCGCGGAAGTTTTTTAAGAAACTTAGTTATAAGTGGCAAGTTGCAGTGTCCGAAAGGATCAAAATGCTGCACGTAAGAATTTGTGGAAGCGCCGCTACTGCTGCGTGAAGCACTGCCACGATTGCGAAGGGCAGCCCGGCATCGTTTTGTACAGGTTTCCCGGGCAGACGTGGGAGGAGCGTCGCAAGAAATGGATTTCTTCAGTACGAATAGCCAAGCAAGAAAGCCATGGCATTTTTTGTCAGTGGATGGAGTAAAATTGTGTGTACGATTACCGTTTACGTGCGCGCAGACGTGAATGGCTGTAAAACTAAAACGTTTGCTTTCAGTGTTTCATACACATCACAGACTGCGATATTTGTGGATCGCATGCCGTTGTTTTTGCATAACACAAGGTATTATGGTTTTCGCCACAATGTTTTTCATCAGCAGTAACTTTTTTTTTCAGCGACATTCACGCACCGAACGGTCGCCAAAAGGCGGCACAAGAATATGCTCACAGCATTTAGCGAGTGGTGTCAAAAGCAATGTCAAGACACATCCCGCCTACTGCCCTACTTTGTTCCCCGAAGTGTAAGTTCGGACCACGCATTCCAAGCGAGAGCGTGGCAAGATATCATATCAAGGTGGCATTTACACGCGTTATTTGATTCATTTATTGCGCTTGGTCTGGACATGTCTGGACTTGGTCTGGACATGTCCATCCTTCAATCGCCACCGTACCTTCACCGCCCCGAACCCTCAACCAGACCCAACTGTACTCGACACGTCCTTACTCGCACAAATAGCGACGTATTCTATAAAGAGTGGCCTAGCACGACTGGTATAAGAGCGCCATCGGTGACTGTAGTGCTTGGAACTATTTAGCAGTAGACACAATTAAGACTCCGGCCTACGACTGCCTCAACTATGGACTTCATCGAGACATCAATGTGAACCAGTGCTGAAGTGATTGGCTTTCATTTCCCTCCTTTCTTCCCTTACCACGCTCGGACCTCTGGTCTTCCTGTCTTAATAAAGGTTTTTCAATCAATCAATTGCGTACTCTGAAAGTTTAGATTATTTTTTTAAGCAGAGGAAGTGGAGGAGGAGAAAATACTTTTATGGATAATTATGAATGGCCTGAACAAATTGTATGACAATTACCGCTATGAGGACTCCAACATTACGCATAAGAACGAAGCCGAAACTAAACGGAATAAAGACAACACGCAGCCCCGCTGTTATCAGCAGATTTCACTGGGTGGAACTGGGTTTACTTAGTCATCAATTATAACTTTTCGAATGCGTTGTTAATCAGTGACAACACCAACCGAGCTGAAGAAGGGCCACAGAAAAAGTAACTGTAGTGTGGTTTGCGAGAACAGAGAAAAACAACACAAACACGCCCCAGTCGAGAAGCGCCGTTGTATACGCTGGGGTCACTTTATTGGGCCGTGGTACACGAAAACATTGGTACTGACCTGGAGACAAGCGCTGTAGATACACTTCCCTTGCTGAGAATGGCACTTCGCAACGATGTCTGTCCCGTCAATTTCTTTCACGGCGTACGCGTGCACGGCAACGTACAATTTCTGTCCCTTCTCGCGCATGCGAGGCCGAAACTAGTAGTCCAGCCCCGTAATTGGTTTTGAAACCGCACAGAAGCACTTGAGACACCGGGACAATTTCTGAGCACCAGACACCATTCAAAAACAATCGCAGAATCGCAAAAACAAACAAGAGGTGTCGACATGTGAACGCGCGGCCGCCGCCTGGCTCTCACCGACCAAAAGTTTGCTCAAGCTTCCGCGGTGCGGCGCTGGGTGTGCTTATTCATCGCGCCCTCTGAGCAGTGACCGATCCCTATGTGTGCAATCATTCATCACCATGAGACTGGCACAGTGTGCCTTTTTGAATGTGCACTGATTGCTGCAGCTGAAGATTAATAAGCTCCATGAAAATAGACAAGAGAGATGGCGGGACCGGTGCACATGTGCCAACACCATTGTGGGAAATTGCGTGCGTGTTGTGATGCAAAACTAACATTTCTCGGTGCATGCACTTATACCTCATTACTTGCTCTGACGGCGAAAGCATAATGGCTTCGCCTGGCAATACTGATCAGAGACATACTTATTCACTGCGCAAGCGCAGAAGCTCCGGTCGTTTACCGGGCACCGTACCGGGCCCGGTTCTCCACGCTGCTATAACTCTCTATACAGGCGTAGTGGCAACGTATTCAGTCCTAACGTGGGGACCGGGTTCGATGCCCTTGCACTCTGTTTTCAATTTTCCTTTCAAATGGTTTCCTTTACTTTGACGGAATTGTTCCAGACGGGCACTTTACATTTAATTTTGACATTTGGTGCACCGACCATTTCGGACATCTTATATACCGCACACCAACGACAACGCTGGTTTTTTGTACCATAGAGGCTTTCTGCGTAAAACAAGAAAATTGTGATGGAATGGAGGCCCCTTCCAGGTACGTCACAGGTGTGCCCGCTGCAGGTCGTTTCGTTCACCTTGGCAGGAACATTTGAAAGTCATTCCAGTAGGTTTCAGTAAGCAGTGCAGCAAGACGAAGATGCCCGCGAAGCCGGCTTGAAGCCGCCCAGGGACGCCCGATCTGAAGGCAGAAGTGCCGCTACCAATCCCTCAGGTGTCTAATCTGGCGGTACAGCTCCAACTTGAGGATTGCACAGACACGCTTCCAGTGTCCTGAAGAAGGAGGTGGAGGACCGAAAAGCAGGGAAACTTCGGGGGGCGGAATGCCACATCTCTGGTAATGTGATAACGCTCGTGCCTTGCACGTTGTCAAAGCAATGGCGCTGACGCAGGAAGATAAAACATACGGAGAAGCATGAAGACGTAGAAAGAAGACCGAATACCGATGACCGGCTTTCGATACATGGGGCCTATGGGAAGTTTCGCTAACGGTATATATCCAGTAACTCTGCCCAAAAGTGGGTGAAAGGAGGAAGGGGAAGTGGGAGTCTTCCCGGACTGTTCCCCTTCAGGTGTCGGCCCGCAGTACTTGGGCACAGGCGGCGTCTTCGGCCAACTGGACGACCTTGATCTGCGTTGCGGGGTCGGAGCGGAGCAAAAAGGTTTCCCACTGCTGCACACTGGTGCTGTTTTCCCACATGGACGAGAGAGAGAGAGAGAGAGAGAGAATGCATTTAATGGTAAAAGCGAGGTTAGCCGAGCCATATCGCTTAGCATGCTACGCCATATGAGGGAACGAAAACATGAGAGTCTGGAAACTGAAATAAATAAATAAATAAAAAATAAAATAAATAAATAAATAAATAAATAAATAACATAAATAAATAAATAAATAAATAAATAAATAACGAGGTAATGCACACAAGTGTTCAAGCACATACACAGAGTTTGGAAGTTAAGTTCATCACAGCACTTGTTCCAGGCCAGTACTACGCAAGAACACCACAGAGCTTTGGTAGCCCGTACGGCCTGGCGTGGGCGAGGGCTCTAACTGGCTCTGCCTATCATCGAATAATTACTCCTGATAACCAATTTTCGGTCGCAAGCGATGAACTTAGCTTATACTTACCTCTTCGACGTTTGCTATCATCACGATGATCAGCAATTTTGCCGCGCCCTCCTGCATTAAAAAAAGAAACATTGGCCGAAGGCACCGGGCTCCCGCCAAAAAGGGGCTCTGCTGGCCGACGGACGACGAAGGACGTCGCCGGCCTAATCACCCAGGCTCTGGCGAAATAAAGTCTGTCTGTCTGTCTGTCTGTCTGTCTGTCTGTCTTTCTGTCTGCGATAGTTATTCAGAGTATGCCATTTGCATCCCGAAGTCTTTGTTTCTGAGTTATGAATTTATTTTGGTAAGTTCCTTGTCTATCCTTACCATGTTTTCCTTCCAAAATTTTTTTTCTTCTGGGGTACGGCCTTCTCCGTAATAAAATACTTCGCCCTTCGCTGTTATCGCGGTCCCAGCACAGGGACAGACACAGCCTGTCGCCTGCACTTTGGAGGTTTCAGTTTGGAGGTTCCGGTTCTGCAGCGTTTATGAAATCGGAGTACGCTTCTTTAATGTCGCAACGAATGAATGAATAAATGTACAGTACAAGCTAGTTAATTCGAACTCGGTTAACTTAATTAGAACTTACAGCTGATTCGCAATGACTCACTGGTCCCGGCACAGCCCGGTATATTTCAATGGGGGAAGACTCCCGATAATTCGTGTGTAAATTTCGCGTCGGTATCCAGCCCTCCACTACGCGCGCCTCATCGCCTGCGTTCGTCGGGGTTAAAAACCACAATCAATCAAATAATAATCCGAACTGAGATCCGCTGGTTCCATCGCTCCTCGCAGAAGAAGTCGGCCCAGTGATTACAATGTGTTGCAAATCCAAATCAAACCAAATGAACTAGAGATGCAAAACAACGAAACAAACAAACTACAGTGTAGTGCGCGCGCTACGCTGCTGCGACAGCTTATTTCGCTTCCGGAGCGGGCGCCGCGGCGCCAGCGCCGGCGCTTCTGCCACTAACATGTCAAAAACCTGCCAAAAACGTGTAGTAGGGCGTAATTGACGATAACAAGTCCAGAGGTGGCTTCTTTGTGCTCTGCCCGTGCAGTTTGGCCCGATTTTCAATAATTATATATAGCGCCAGCCCCGCTAATTCGAACTCCGCTTAATTACGAACAATTTTATGGTCCCCATGAATTACAAATTAACCAGATTTTACTGTGTTAGATTGAAGAGGCCTAAGGCCTCGTGTGCAGCGTAATCGGAGGAGTAAAGACATTTACCGTCGGCGCCGTTTGCGCCCCGTACCCCCCGAACCAAACTCGTCGCTTTGCCAAAACAGGGACGCTATCAGCGCACATAAATCTTCCGTACGTATTGCACCTTCCAACAACGCCGTACAGTAGCAGTAGCACCAAGACCACTGCCTCATAATCTGAGTGATCTGCATCTCGTTCGGCACCTTGGTTTCTAGGCAGAACCAATATAACAATGATTATCCGGTGAAGCAAATTTTTACGACATATATAAATTTTCTGATGCGCGAGCGAGCAGCAGTACTTTCGTGCATCTTTTTTCCTGTTCCCTGTACTAAACTTAATTGGCAATGCCGTATTAAATTGGATTACAAATAAAAAAGCTGACCTCCGTTTGCAATGCTTTGGCATGTGTGTTCATTAAATCCTATTCCCAGCTTTATAAAAGGGAGAGCCCGGTGAACTCGTGCAAATAAACATATTTGTAAAAAAACCAGGTTTCCACGAACCTTGGCCAATCTTCTTCAATGGCCGATCTGGAATGGCGATCTCTAATACTAAGAAAAAGACAGACAGATCGTTTGAGTTGATAGGGAAGCCATAATTATTGGGTAACGAAATTTAATCGGAGTATACTTCATGTCATTTAACATCCCAATTTCTTTCCGGAAATATCAATTAAATACGTAAGCTCCGACACTTTAACCTTAACCAATGTCCCTTTCAAGGGCATAATCGCCCCGCCAAACCAGTGGCTCCAAGCGCAGCCATGGCATCTCCGGCGTGGTCTAGTGGCTAGGATACCTGGCTTTCACCCAGGAGGCCCGGGTTCGATTCCCGGCGTCGGAATGCGTGTGCGGTCTCATGGTGTAACGGTTAGCACTCTGGACTCTGAATCCAGCGATCCGAGTTCAAATCTCGGTGAGACCTGCGCATTTTTTTTTTTTTTTTGACGCAGTCACGTTTTACACGGAGACGATGAATTAGAAAGGCAGCAGAATACCTGCGGAAATGTGCCAACGAAGGGACGTGTTCCTTAAATACCAATGAAAAAATGAAAACAAACTGCATTCTTAAATACCAATGAAAACAATCTCATATATCAATGGAAGTCACCATAAGACGGGAGGGAGGCCACATGTGTCTATAACAAGGCGTAGAACGCTGCTCTTGAGATAGAACGAATATAGGGTTGTTTGACTTCGGGTTTTATATATTTTTGAGGGGGCCTATTTTTCGAAGTGATAATCGAGACGAGAATCGGATTTTATGAAACTATCCGGGAAAACAGGTTTTTTTGTTAAATCTACAGAAGTACTAAGAAACAAACTCAGTCGGTTTTATCAGAAGGTGCACGAGCTCTTAACTCTAACGCGGTAAAATCTGCATTTGTTTCAAGCTGATAATCATCTAGTTTCCAGCAAATACTCTCGTGTTTCTGGAAATGAATTGATCATTGTAGTTTGCGAAGCATGAATTCCGGATTAATTTTGGAATGATACGTTTCTTTGGAAATGAATCAGTAATGATGACAGTAAAGAGCATCGATAAGTTTAAAGAAATGAAACATTTATTCGCGAAAAGCTGGTCATCGATTTTAACAGATCCTTCCTTACATACATTATCATCGCATGCGCCAAAATGTCGTCTCCATTCGAGGGACTGTCCGGCGTTGAACGTATCTCAGCTGAAACGAATTCACTACGCTGATGAGTAAAGGTTTCTTGTCCTTTTCTGAAACATCGGCTGGGGAAATGCACTGATTTAGCGAGCTTTGCCCGCACCGCAATCTCTCGTGCGCATTTCCACGTGTGAGTGCGGTGTCGGTTAGGTGCTAGGCCTGCCTGTCGGCGTGTAGTCGCGTTTCCCCTGATATCTGTGGTGTCGGTTCGTGGTGATTTCAGCTGCCAGAATACGAAAAGTTTTGTCTTTCAAAGACAAGCTCGCAATTTTAGCTTGCCGATGTCTCTGCCAGCGAGAAAGAAGAACGTCACCACCCGGTACAGTGTCCCAGCTAGCATCCCTTCAACAATTTTGAACGACAGAAAAGAGCATGAAGTTCGCGAAAAGTCGCCCCTTTCAGCATAAGTTGGTTCTTTGAAACGCTTTAAGGCACCGAAAAGTATTAAAAAGCAAAAGTGATACTTAGTTACGTTTGTGAATCCAGGGGCCGTGTAGTAGCAGCAAGCGCAAATTACGCAGTTTTTCACTGTGAAATATATCCTGAACAAGGGTGAGTTCAGCATCACTGATGCCTAGCATATTGGTTTCGTTTCTGCTTCATTTCCCGAGATTTAAACTAGAAACCTGCATGTAAACGAAAACCTGGATGTAACGAAAAAAAATGCGATTTTGTCAACTTCGTTATATCCAGGTTTAACTGTAGTTGAGAACGGCGGGCCGTCAGCGAATGATCGTGCAGATCGCTACTTAAAAAGGTCACATTCGGGGTAGAAATCGGTTTTAACTCGATTCTCCTGAAATGTGTTCGGGGTGTAATGTAAAAATCGAGTAAAATGGGTTTATCCGAAAACGAACAACCCCAAATATATGTGGACTAGTGCGAAAGAAGTGGTGGTGCGAGAGCTGCAGGGCCAACCAACCAGACGGCAGTCGGGCAAACTGGCCCTATAGGCGCCGATGGTAAGACTGCTGCGAACGGACTGTGCAGGGTTGTATATGAGCCGGGCCATCTTTAAGGTGGAAAGCGTAAGGTACGCTTTTAAGCGTGCAAGCGCACATTAGTTTGTGCTTTCTGTTCATTTCTTGTCACCTAAGCTAAAATCCCGGGCCATCTCCACTAACGAGAAACCTGGGGGGGGGGGGATGGAGGCGAAGTATGCAGTGTATAAAGTGTAATATTAACGCCTCGGCTTTCTTCCCACGGAGATGAAACCGTTGGGGAGTAGAGCTATGAAGCTTTGCTGTAAAAGTCTCGTGTCTTTGAAGCACGAAGCGTTCTAGCGCGAGGCGTTGGAAAACGAGTGTCCTAGTGTTTTTTTTAGTACGCGTTACGTTCTAGCGCGATGCGTAAACGAGTGTCTTAGTGTTTTAGTAGCGTGACTACATGATACGACTGTTACGACGGCGACATGAGACGCCAACAGCCCAAGCCCCCAAGGGGCTTTGCCCCTAAAATACAGGCGACCGTTTTACCACATCACATTAAGGAAAACTTTGTTGATCACAGAAGGGCTAGGGGGCCGGTGTGGCTGCTGGCTCCACCCGGGAAGCGACCCTGCCCATGAGTGAGTGTCGGGTCAGAGCTACCCGATTCCCACTGCTCGTCATAGCTTGAATGAAATCCTGGGTACGCCATTGTAACGATCTATGCTCCATGGCGGGACACTGGGTCTTCGTGCACGGCTGGACCAGGACTGGTTAAAAGAGTGTATATATAAAGTTTGACTCCGATGCACTCCGTGTGATTTCTCGAGACCACGGCCGGTTGTTGGAAGCCCGCAACCACAAGCCATAAATCTTGAGAGAGACACAAGATTGCGGTGTTATGTGCACATACCGAACCTACAACCTTTAGATATTGAAGACTTGCCATAAGAAGACTGCAATCCGTCGGCGAACCTAAAGTCATAAGATACATCATCAATCATCAATCAAAGTTCACCATTCATCATCATCATCATCGAATCAGAACCATCATCATCATCACCATCATTCATCATCTTCTTCCTCGTTTTCAGCTCACGGTGAACCACCCAGCTCACGAGCAATTCAGCTCACGATGAAAAACCAAGGGACGGATAACCCAACCCATGGACAGATGCGTACCTGCTCCGCCCCTTGGAGGCCCTGCAAAACATGACCAGCCGATAGAAAACACAGAAACGTAGTGGTAAATTGAAATTGCACATCCGTCAAGCCACAAGACAAGTTTAAACGTAAGTAGGCACTCTTAGCGAACAAATCTGAAATCAGGTATAGGACCAACCACAATGCACATTATGAAATCACCGTACCTGGCTTACCGGCCTTAAACTGAGCAAGATAAGATAAGAAGATAAGTTTATTCATTTATGATGATGACGAAACTTTATTTTGCCCAAAACTGGGGGGGGGGGGGGGGGGTGGAACGGGACGAAGGCGAGTGTTCGAAAGTCTTTCCCCGTCAGATGGCGGCCACGAGCCCATGAAGCCCGAGCGGCATCTTCGGCGGACGATGCTGCGTTGGGTCTCCCGGCCGGAAAACCCTTTGAAAAAACAAACATCTCAGGTGTTCAATGCGGCATAAATGCTTCCGTATTCAGAACGCTAATGTGCTTAGGTGTCTTCGGACAGTGGGTTCATTGCGGTGACACTGCCCCTGTGGCCATAGTCCGCGATTTCCATGTGAATAAGTCGGGCCCGAAAAGGGACTGGTTTACGTGTTTCGCGTTGGAGCATTTGCCTTGCGATGCCACACACAGATCCGGTTCAACCAATTACCCAGCAGCGTACGTGCTCCACTTTGACACTGATGGATTACGAGGTTTTAACGCGCCGACGCAACGCGGGCGATGAGGCGCGCCGTAGTGGCGGGCTCCGGATTAATTTTGACCACCTGGGAATCTTTAACGTGCGCCGAAATCTCGAACACACGGGCGTTTTCGCTTTTCGTATCAATTTGACGTTACCTAGCAATGTGTCTAACGTTGCGAGTATGCTGATGGGAGTATATAACAGCGACAACAACGCCATTTTGGCCATCGTTGATGACTTCACAACTCCGCTGGCCATCCAACTTTGCAGCAAAATACCCTGAATTTTTATTTAATATTTGCAATTGTTTTCGCTAGAACGCGTGAATAACTGGTGCGTACTTCCAAGTTTTCTGAAAGTGTCGATTTCGCGCCGGTTTCAATGATGACAAACTTCCGGTTGTGGCGCCTCTGACGTGCACGGAAATCAACGCGCCGCCTCGCTTGCTTTGCGTCACATCCTGTCGTATATGCTTTCAGTCAGTCAGGGCTCGCTCGCAATGGACACCTTGAAACCGACGCGATGTAGACACAACTCAGAATTCCAGAAAAAAAAGCAAGAACAGAAAACAATACCAAGATAATGCGCTCAGTTAGAAAATACCTATGAGCCTAGCTACCAAATAAATTGATTAGACAAAAAAAAAAGCCCAAAAATGTTATTTCAGAACAATTACCACGACAAAGTACGCCGCGTCCGAAAAGGAACAATACAAACCCAGAACTCCATACCATCATCACATTTTAAGATAAAAATCCTCCCCCCCCCCCCAAAAAAAAAAAAAAAAAGAGTACGCTAGTAGACCAAGTGAATTCATAAGAAACTTGTGAACCAGCACAACTGTTCCAGAGTTATAGGTGCTTTCTGGCCATGGCCGTTAGCCTTAGACAAGGGCTATCTAGAAGCTTAGTGGCGAAGAGGCTTCGTGTCTTCGTCACAAAGTTTGGACGACCGTACGTACGTACTCATGAACGCTGTTTTTCTTTACCTCAAGGGCAGGGCATATACCTCCTATTGTTGTAGAAATTCGCTCCTCAGCAGGAGCTAAATAAACCAAGATGATCTTCAACATTTCAATATAGCTGCCACCATGTCTACTGAGCAGTCCCGATTTTCGGTGTATTCTTTTATGACGGAGTCGTCCCTCTCAGAACGTCTTCTTATTCGGCTGCCTTCGTCTGAACGCCGAATAAGTAATACTTGGCCAAGGGAGCGCCGCTACAGTTCACGAAACCGGAACGGATTGCGTTAGCACGCGTCCGTTTCTCCGTCTTACTGAAACCGCTGAATAAGAAAACAGCCGCATAAAAGAGGCATACACCGACGTTGTTTTGGGCTTATAAATACCACGCCTGATTGACTCACGGGCTCAAGGGACGTGCACGTACTTTCCTTTTTCTTCTAGGTAGAAAGGGGCAACCCTATTCCTCTCAACAGCGTCGTCTGCATCACACGTCTGCGTCGCAGACGACGCGGTAGCAGACGACTTTTAACGACGTCACGGAACACGCCCGACGCCATAGCTTCCAGTGCAGATCCGGGCAAGAGCTCGAGCCTGCGTCGTTCCAAAACTGGAGATACACAGCACGGGGGCTCGTATCAGTCGTCGCCTACGTCGTCATCGTCGAAGCTCGAGACGCAGACCCGGGAGGACGGATGTGTCGTTATACCTTTCCCCTACAGCCCCCTTCCCGCCATTTTTGTTTTGCGCGCGCTTTTTTTCCCGCCGCCGGAAAGGACGACGACGACGTTCGTCTGCAACAGGAAACTACCAGAACGAACTCCGGATGATCTAGCTGTGCGCGCCGCGTCGCGCGTTCGAGCTCCGGGTGGTCGCTAAAAGAAAGGCAACACCGCCACCGCCGCCAAAACTGCCGGCAGCTGCTGTTATCGAATACTTCTGCGGGCAGACCAGCTGGCGGCTTGTGTTACACAGTGCGTTGTACCGCGTGTACGTCTACCTCGCCCCTTCTTTTTTTCTCCCACCGCGCGCATGGATAGCGTACGCGCGAAGCACATTCCACCACAATTGGATGAGGCGGCGACAATGGCGCTGGAGCGACGCTGCGTTGTACCGTGCAGCGATGAAGAGTGAGTTAAGCCTTTTTGTTTTCTCCCTGCCCCGTTCTGCTGCATTCACAAAGCTGTAGCTCTAACTGATACTACGAATAAGCAGTGCATATGCGTACCGTGAACACGGCTGTTCCTGTCTACACACCTAAATTAAGTGTAAAATTTTGTTGGATACGATGAAGGATTTTGAGAACCTGTTCATGGGTTGCGGGTAGCATTTCGTGTCAGTCATGTCTTCCACGGCGGTTATTTTGCGGAACTGAATCGTTATTGATTTTGACTAATACGTCCAACCAAAAATATAGTTCACTTCATTCAAGTCGACGGGTTGCAATTTTTACTTTGTGGCACCGTGTACAGCGCCGTGTCTCTCAGTGTTGCAAAGAATTGTGTTATGAATTGAATGGCCCGGCGGTACATATATTGTTACGAACTCAAGAAGGAGGGGACGCTGGCACACAGCTCTAGGGGATCCACGCCGACGACGATGAAGCAGTGTGTTGCACGGGCTCAGCTCGACCTGACATGGCCGCTTGTACATAGTTCATCCATGTAAATACATCGCTGCTCCATCCCATATTCGTCTCATCTTTACTTTGTCGCCACGTATACATAATCCCTCGTTAAACGAAAGTCAGCAGGACGGAAAACATTTTTGTTATAAGCGGTATTTTGATATAAGCGACCTCCGGAGAAAAGCTAAAGCCAGTTGAGCTTTAATTACGCCACAACTGCGAGGAATCAAATCACAATGTACAGTCAAACCCGATTATAACGAACCCGGATAGAGAGCGAATTATGCCATATATCGAACAAAAATAAATCAGTTACGAAAATGCACGCAAAACATATTTCTTATAACGAACTTCACATCTGATATATCGAACTCGGCGCGCCTAGAATGGCTGCCAAAATGCATAAACTCGGAGCGGCGATTGAGATGTGGATTGGCTGCGGACCGTGAGCTGATCGTGCCCTGCAAATGCCACTGTTGCCGCGATGAGACATTGTGCCTGTATGAGGAAAAAAATGACATGCCCGACACTTTCCGTAACTGTTTCCAAACGAGCGAAACTCACGACGGAACCCGCCCAGTCAGCCGTGAGTCCGGACCAAGACCGCATCGGGAGCTTTCCACCTTCCCGATGCTGTCCCAGAAAGGAGTGTCCTTCGAGATTTCCTGAGTGTCGACGACGACGTTGCCGTCACTGTAAGCCCCTCGGACGCGGGAACCGTTGTCAGCAGCACCGTCGTAATGCTGATGAAAAAGCACCGAGGAGGCAGCTTAGGATGTCGCGAGTGACGTCAAGCCAGTCCGACACCTAATGAAGTGCTTTCGGCCATCGACATGCTTACACACTATTGCAATTATCGAGTTCGGATCAGCCAAAATTTTCCGATATTGATGGAGGACCCGGACTCGAACTGTGCAAAAAAAATTGTCGTGTAAAGAATGCTGCTGAGCTAGTGACGACGCTGCCAAAACGAAAGGGAAAACAAAAATCACCGCTTTTTTTTCGCTTTGCAGGACAAAGTACGCAGTTACGGCGTTACAGGGGGAAAGTAGCATTATTATTTGCAATAAATCGATTGTTTGTGTTATGGTAATGACATACGTTATTGTTATGCGGGGATGGCAAGGGCATTGCCGCGTATTGCGAACTGGTAACAATAAACTCGTTATAGGCGGGTTCGGCTATAATCGAACTATTGGATATATCGAACTAATCGTGGCGCATATTGCAGTTCGCTATAACCGGGTTGCTGTATTCAGTGAAGCAAAAGCTTTTTCAGATGCAAAAAAGGCAGCGAGCTTTGGCTTTTTCAAGTTCTTGCGGGCGCGAGCAACCCCTGCTGCCAATTTATACAAAGCATTGCATAAGGCACCCTCAAGCGTAAGATACAGTTGTAGTTAATATAAATACCCCAGAAAGTGAAGCGGAACACAGTCGCCAGATAGCGGAATTGGAAGGCATTCGAGAACTATAGAAGGCGTGGGTTCGGGCCCCCCTCTGGGCGCGTGTTTTTCTTTCTGTCTTTCTTCCTTCTTTGCCTCGAGTTAAGTAATAAAAAAAATAATGTAAACGTCAATAACGGTAAAAAAAAAGGTCTAGCACTCCCTATGCCTCTTTGGCGTTGTAGACGGCCGGCATTTCTTTATGTATATATATAATATATATATATATATATATTATTGTAAGCACTGACTCAGGCGGCAGACATTAGCAGCCGTATGTGGGCATTCTCCTGAGTGGCTATGCGCGAGATGCTGTGCGCCACCGGCATCGCTCTCCAGCGCACGTCGTCGTCCATGCTATGATCACCTGTGTTCTGGCTCTCTCGTTCGACTACGCTCCGCTTTCCACGTCGCTCTAAGCGGGTTAGGTTAATAAACCGGTGCCCTACAACTCCTGGCCAGTGCCTCACAATAGATAGATATATTAGATAACGAGATATATAGATTATATATATATATATATATATATATAATATATATATATATATATCTATAGAAAAGAGAAAGACACACGTAGAAAGAGAAATGGTATAACGTTACGGCAGAGGGACCGGCCGAAAAAGGGAAGGCCGGTCCTCTGTCCGAAACGTTTCACCATTCCTCTTTCGACGTGAGTCTTTCTTTTATCTTGATATCTGCCGGTAGTCCAATAAACATTATATGCACTATATATATATATATATCTATATATATATATATATATACAGGTGAATTCGTCGGTACGATTCGGTATATTACGTTTTTTGGCCTAATACGTTCCTGTTTTCGTTCCCGGTCAACGTTCCTTAAAAATAATGCGTTTTTATGAGTTTAACACGGTGAAATGTTTGCCGAAAATTGGATAATACAATCGCGAAAGTGGATCTCGACCGAAATTTCCAGTAATCTTCAGTTTATTCTTCGGTATAATCGGTAAAACCGCATTCCAACAAGCCACGGCCTGCGAGTTGCAGAGACACGAGGGAAGCGGAAGCGCCGGTTCTGTAGCAAAAACATTACTGCCGTTCCGTGCAAGGCTGACGATAAGTCACCGGTGTACCGCGCCGTGTAGCAAATCGTATCACAATCAAGAAGGAAGAAGGCGCGCAATGCTCGTGGCAGGCGCGACTTCCCTTCCCGCCTTCTCCCATGGACCGTGCTTCCCGTGCAGTGATTCGTTCTCTTTTCGCCTTGTTTCTATGCGCGGCCGTGCTTCCAGGCTTGTGACAACATAAAAAGAAATGGTAGGCGCAAAAAAATTGTACGACAATCCGAAGAGAACCCGAAGAGGAAGTGCGTGGAATTGGCGAGCGAGCTCTTTTTGCCAGTGTAACTTCTAAAGAGTAACTTCTAAGGAAACTGCAACTTTTTTGAGATGGTGTAAAACAAACGCGCAGTGCGATGCATGAGTAAAAAAAAAAACATCCTGCTTACATGGTTCAAAAAAGTTAGAGCGACAGGAGTGAACTTCGACGGGGCGGTCCTACTCGAAACAGTTGACAACGCGGCACTCTCCTTCGGTATTCAAAATTTTGAAGCCTCCGGAGGCTATCTTAACCGATTTACGGCACGACACGGATTGTCGTACAAGGCAGTGTCGGCCAAAGCCACAAATACCGACAGCTTCTTTTCGAATGCTTTAGAAGAATTTACTCCGGGACAATTAAAAGATGAAAGGGCAGCACAAATAAAGCAGTTACTTCAATTTATCTCCATAAAAGTGAGTTGCGGACAGATCATGCATACTTTCCTTCTTATGTACCCTATTTGGAGAATACGATTTTCGGATAATACGTTTTATTTTACGGTTCTCGGGAAAAACGTATCAACGAGATTTCTCTCTCTCTCTCTCGCGCTCTCTCTCTCATATGATATATATATATCGATATATAGATATATATATATATCTATATATATATATATATAATATATATATATTATATATAAGATATATATATATAACAACTTCCTCCGGTAAACAACACTGCAGCCGCAGTTGTTGCTTTTCGCCTCCATCTGAAAAGCGGCCGCCGCGGCCGGGAATCGAACCCGCGTCCTCGGGCTCAGCAGCACACTGAGCCACCACGGCGGGTTGCTCAGTAAAATTGTCAGATATGTAAAAAGAATCATTTTAGTGAGCAAATCTCTGCTGGTTAGAGTCTCTTCGTTTTCACAGTCGACTAGCTCCGCACGCACTGCGCTGACGTGTACAGCACGGGCGTACGCTGTCACCGGAAGTAAATGTGACGTCATAAAGGGAATAGATATCAATTAAGATTGCGGTGTTACTCATAATATCTATTCTCGCTGAGACGTCACTCTTGATTGTGACGTCACATTTTCCCTTTCACGGAAAATGTGACGTCATAATCAAGATTCACGGCAGCCACCTTACCGGTAGTATTTTGAGCCGGTGTTTTTGCAGTGGGCATACGTGATGCCTTTGAGCTACTCTATGGAGCTACGTGACAATGCCCTTTTGGTTATGAACGCACGCATCGGGACGCGCGGGTTAGTTCCGCTGGATGCAAATCAGTTTATTTGCTCTAAAAATTAAACTAGTTCCAACCCAGTGTGGAACCTGCTAAAAGAGCAAAGCTGTTTCAGTAGGTGTCTGCTCGAACGTCAACTGGCGATCGCCCGAGAACAGCAGCGCCGTCGCCGCGCAAATTTTACGGTTGGCGCAAAGAAATCGGCAGCTAAACGGCGGGAGGCTCCCTCACCTCTCACCGAGGAACCCGCCCTTGCGAGACCACTCCTCATTCTATCAGCGGGTCTGAAAACAGGATTCTGCCAGTGCACTCCAACCCCTGCGTGACGCGCGACATACAGCAGACTCACAGGAAGGCTCGAACTACAACAGCTCTGCTGTTAAAATTAGACCGCGATAAACAGCGCTTGTCCCGCCGTACTTGATGATGATGATGATGGTGATGATGATGATGTCCTCAAAGATTTTGGCACGTACCCACAAGGGGGGATTGGCCAGGGCTGAATCGGTTGTTAAATACGTGGGGACTTCAAAAAAATACTAAATTATTTCCGGAAAGAGGCTGTAAAAGGAAACTTAGTTATGAATAAAACCCAAATTACCCATTAATTAGCACCCTTCCACAATTCAAACGACCTGAAGCAGAAAAAAAATTTTGAATGCAATTATATATATCCCTTTTTGCAAACCCCAAATTTGATGTGCCAATAGATAATCGTCTGTGTCTTTCTTCTTCTTCTCTCCTTCTTCTTTATTTATTTAATTATTATCATCATCATCATCATCATCCTATCTACGCCCACTGCAGGGCAAAGGCCGTCCCATTAATCTCCAATTACCCCGGTCCTGTGCTAACTGCGAACTATTTATCCCCCAAAAACTCTTGATCTCATCTGCCAATCTAACTTTCTGCCGCCCCCTGCCACGCTTGCCTTCTCTAGGGATCCACTCTGTTACCCTTAACGACCACCGGTTAGGTTGCCTTCGCATTACATGTCCTTCCCACGTCCATTTCTTCTTCTTAATTTCTAATAATATGTCCTCAACACGCGTTTGTTCCCTGACCCACTCCGCTGTCTTCTTGTCCCTTAATGTTACGCCTATCACCTTCCGTTCCAATGCTCGCTGAGTCGTCCTCGATTTAAGTTGAACCCTCCCAGGAAGCCTCCAAGTTTCTGCCCGTAGGTGAGTACCGGTACTCGAGTACGACACTGGAGTACGACACTCGAGTATCGATCTGTTTGTAGTGTTCTCATCTTTGGAACAGGCATGCACCAACTTGACTAACAATACGTTTTAGTGAAGTCCTCGGCCTCCACAAAAGCCCACTCCTTCCTCATCGGGATGGTCAGTAGTGCCCATCGCGACGCCTGCGAGGTTGAAGAGACAATCGAACCTGTGCTTCGTCGTTGCCCGCAGTATTAATCGGAAAGCCGTGTTTTGGCTGCTGAGCTCAACCGATTGGGCAATCAACCGTTCACAGTAGGGACTATTTGAGGACACCGACTCCTTCTCAGAAGGCAACAAAAGCCCTTCTGCGTTTTATGAAGGACACAGACAGCTTAAATACTATAGTGCCCACAAAGGGACAAAGTGTGTGCGTGGCACCGCTGCGGCCTATCCCCTCTTTTTTGCCTGTCCTCTATTTCGCCCCCTGCACACCCCTTCCCCAGTGTCGAGTAGCAAATCCGGGCTCTAAGCCTGGATAACCTGTCGTCTAGAGCCACTAGATGAGGTTTCAGGGTATCGGCACTCTCTTCTGTCAATGTCAGCCGCAATAGGGCGCATAAAGCTGGCCACCCTGGCGTCATGCACCAAAATGGCCGCCGCCGTGCGTCGGTGTCGTTACTCTTAAGCGTAGCTTATTTAGTGGCTCTGCTGTCGGCCTTTCCGTTTGCTTTTCTCTCCCACTCTCATCTGTTCAGTTTCTGCTACACTTTCGGAACCAACTTCCATCAATGAATTAGAACGGTGTTCACGCTGTGCGACCTGAAACTGGACAGCTCCACTGGCACACTCCAGCCGATGGAGTGCGCCATCATGATTTCCACCATTGGGCCCGACAAAAAAAAAGCGAAAACGGCGTCTTTTCGCTTTTCTGATATACAAATCTTTACGCAGCTCAGTTATCATAACTCAAACCTTGACCAACAAATGTCCTCCGTCCTTGTGTCATTTGTTTTACAACGAGGAGTTCCGCTTGTTAGGCTGCTCATCAAATATCTTATTCTGTTGAGAATGTTTTGCAACACAGCGGCAACCTTGTGGGTGTTGCTGCTTTTGTTGGCGAGGGCAGCAGAACACAAAACGCGACTCCTGCCTGAAGTTTGAGCACGATTAAAATTCACGCAGTGACGTTCCACAAATACAGGAGAAAAGTTCAACAAGAACCCTCGAGCCGCTGAACACTCGTTAGGTGACGTCATGCCGCTGCATTTACGCACTACGAGCTGCATTAGTCAGAGGCCGGCCTACATGTTTTCTAGGGCACTAGAATATCTCGTAGGCAGATCGGAATCTGAAAGTATAGTCAGGGTCGGGGCTAGTTGGTACATTCTTTGGAAGGAACATTGCGATAGTAACTACCCAAAAGGACGGGGACGAGTTAATCTCCCAGAAAACAGATTTTCCAGCTGATACTGCCAGGCATTTTTTATTTACATTTCCCCCCTTTTCCTGGTCCAGTTAAAAAGATCTGGGTCGAACTTGCTTTGCCGAGTGCAGCGTCAGTGAGCTCAGCGAGCGTCCCTGCGATAGATAATTTGGCCACGCCAGGCTGATTCCAAAATCGCCGTGAAAGGGCGTATTGACAATGCGTCAATACTTTTGAGGCTGGTGCGCACGTCCAAGACATACGGATCATATCGATCATTCTCAAACGTCCCAGGAGCGACACCAAACCATCTCTGATTGCTACAAAAGGAATTATGGTGTTAGCACCAAAAAGGGCATTTTTCGAGAATATTTTTGCTGAAAGTAAAAGGTTAAAGGGACACTGCCACACTTTTTTAACATTTTAAATCCGGCCCTGCAACAGCTCGCTTTGACGTACATGCACGAGACATACAGTGACCGAACCCATGTATACACTGATGGCTCGGTAACATCGTCGGGTTCTGCCGGAGCTGTTGTTATACCACGACTGTCACTGTGCAATAAATTCAAGATAGCCAATCTTACGACATCCACGGCTACAGAACTTACGGCCATCCGTAGCGCTCTTCACACCATCGAGCAAAGTTCGTGCCGCAGATGGGCTATCTTCTGTGATTCGAAGCCTGCACTTCAGTCACTCCAGTCAGCGCTGTGCCGGGGACCTCACGAACAGCTCCTGACAGAAATAAGAATGGTATACGACCGTGCTGCCCAGGCGGGTCATGATGTCACCCTACAGTGGCTTCCTAGCCACTGCGGCATTGTCGGCAACGAAAGTGCGGACGCTGCCGCCCGGCTGGCGCATCAAACAGCGACAACTGTACTCATCCCATTGTCTAGGACGGACGCAGCTAGGGTCCTCCGCATTCTTGCCCTGGAAACAGCTATCTCCCAACGGTCTCCAGAAGATTCCACATGCGCACGCATTGGTGCCTTTGACCCGCACCTGCAACGTCCCCTTCCACTAGGCCTCCCACGGTCTGACGCAACTCTTCTTTGCCGTCTCTGGCTGGGGGGTGGCATTCACAAATGCTTACTCGTACTTAATAGGAATGGCAGCAAGGGCGGAGTGCGAAACGTGCGGCACATCGGAGACGATACGCCACGTTTTATGCGAGTGCCCACGCTACTCGGCTGAAAGAAAAAAGTTGTCGTCAGCGCTGAGGAACCTCGACTCTCGGCGGCCATTTTCGGAGGGAAAGATTCTGTGCCACTGGCCTTCTCAGTCATCCGCTCAGAAGGCGACTAAGGAACTATTACGTTTTCTACGGGCGACGAACTTGAACACTAGGCTATAGACTGAGAGCTTCCAGTGTCAATCACTGTCAGTGCCTCAGTGCTGGGGCATACGTGTCTGGTCCAACTTTTCCTCTATATTTTCCTCTCTCTTTTTTGCCCATTTCCCCTTTCCAACGTGCAGGATAGCAAACTAGGCTCTAGCCAGGTTAACTTTCCTGCCTTTCTTCTACATTCTTCCTTCCTTAGGGGCAAAGCCCCTTAGGGGCTAGGGCTGTTGGCGTCTCCTGTCATCGTCGTTGTCGTCGTCATCGTCCTCCGTCTTATGTAGTCCCGGTACTAAAACACTGCGAAACCCGTTTACGCATCGCGCTAGAACGTAACGCGTACTAAAAAATAAAAAAAAACACCGGAACACTCGTTTACGGCTCGCGCTAGAGAGCTTCGTTCTTCAAAGACAAGAGACTTTTACAGCTCTCCCTCTCTCCCTTCCAACGGTTTCATCCCCGTGGGAAAAAACGCCAAGGCGCCAAGAATACATATACACTGCATGTTTCACCCCTCCCCAGGTTTCGCGTTAGTGGAGATGCCCCGGATTTTTTTCTAAATCTTAAATGCTTTCAAAACGTAGCCAACAAACGTATTTAGTACTTAGAATATGGGGCCACAAAGTACCTCAGCCAAAAGTTACTGCTCCACGCCAATCAGATAACTCAAAAAATAGCTCGAAAAATTTCCTCTGTTTCCCGGACTTGGCGTTGTTTGCGCGCTTGAATTACGTCCTTCAAGGGCTTTCCCGGGTATTTGCCGATTTTCTTTCAGTTGAAGCATTGAACGCATTTGAGAGCCACCTTAAATCAAATAGCAGCAGACGTATAAACCAGAAAGTCGGAGGCGTATCTGCTCCGACCAGCAAAGAACCCGGTGCCGCTGTGAGTTGGCGATAACTATATACAGCTTCGTCAAGACTTCCAAGCACGAAGGCAAGAACGTATGCCTTTATCGGTAATGTTTTGCTGACTAACAGTAACGAACCGTTCTCCCTTGATTCATTGGAATTAGGCTGCGATGTGAAAACTTGCTGAGCGCAAGTCGCTTTGTCCTAATCAGGCAATCAGTACAGCACTGATGAAGTTTAGGGAAAAATACCAGGTACATATTTATTTTTGATTGATTGTAGGGTTTAACGCGCCGACGCAACGCAGGCGATGAGGCGCACCGTAGTGAGGGCCTCCGGATTAATTTTGACCACCTGGGAATCTTTAACGTGCGCCGCCGAAATCTCGTACACACGGGCGGTTTTCTTTTCGCCTCCATCAGAAAAGCGGCCGCCGCGGCCGGGAATCGAAACCCGCGACCTCGTGCTCAGCAAGCGCAACGCATATTAATTTTTGGTGTTAACTATATCAGGGCTGTAAGTACTATTACTATTGATTGATTGGTTATGAGGTTTAACGCGTCGATGCTACACATCGCAGCGTAGTGGAGGGCTCCGGATTAATTTTGACTACCTGGGGACCTTTCAAGTGCGCCGAAAGCTCGAACACACGGCTGTTTTTCGCTTTTCGCTTTCATCAGAAAAGCGGCCACCGCGGCCGGGAATCGAACCCGCGTCCTTAGCCACTGAGCCACCGCAGCGGGTGAATTTCCTTTTAGTGGGAAACTATATATCGTTTTAGTTTTGGTACGGACGCAGTTTTAGCGTCCCGTACACCCGTCTGCCAACGCCAACCTCATCATGCCTCAAGCGGCTCAGCAGACGACTCCTTCAATTTAACGTGTGGTTAACTGTGCCCTGTTTTCCTCCGATTGGGAATCGTTTCGCACTTCTGCGTGTGCCGTGCAGAGAAAGTGCACTCCGCCCAAATTGCGTTTGAAAGCCTTTGGCAGAAGTGCTTGGCGATTCCGAAGCGGCCGACCAGTGAAAGCTTCTGGACAGTGCATGGGCACGGTCTTGCATTGCAAAGTGCAGACGGGGTGCCGGGCTCTTCAAGGATATCAAATTGCACGAAGCAGTGGACTGAGATAAAGAAGACCAGTTTAGTTTTTTTTTAGTGGAGACGCGAGGATCAAATGATCGCATCTCAACCATGGAGGAAAGTTTATTTCCTCCATGATCTTAAACCGTGGATCTTCAAGATCGTCTGCAGTGCTTTTCGAAACAACAATGGCTTTTCAAGGCAGTGGGACTTGTAATTGTCCAATTTATGTGCCGAAAAAGCTTTACCGTCACTGCCTGAATAAAGTGGAGAGGAGCGCGATAGCTTTCTCACATCAAAAGTGCGTAAAAGTGCGTCAAAAACTTCGTTGAAAGTGCGTCCAATCGATTGTGGAACCTTCAAAGACCCAAATCGCGAACGAAAAACGACCCCCCACCCATGCGACGACCTTAAGCGCACTAAGTACACGCACCTGCGAACTACCTCAATGTATTATACCGATACGTGCTTTATGAGATAAACGTGTACTTTTGTACTCCTCTGCTTCACGATCGATGCGTGTATTGTCTTATCTAGAACGGTTCCTTTTTCGCGATTTTCAAGTAACCCTTCGACACAATAAAAGCCCGGTTTCACGCTTGCGCCGTCTGTCCAGAGATCTTATCAGGGCTTTTCGGTCGACCAACCGGTCTACGGGGAAACACATTAATTTTTTTGACAGGACGCAATCGCTCCCACAAACAAAGCTGTCGCTTTAATGACAACTCTTGCTCATACTGCCTGATAGCGGCGCTCTGACATTCGTTGTAAGGACATATGCGAAGTATCCTAACTGATGATTTGGACGAATTGGACGGTTCGGAGTGCTTACCGAATCTCGGGTACGCTTTCTTGTCAGGGGCACAAGTTCAAACTAATTCGAGGGAACATCAAAGTGAAACGTGAGGCACGCAGAAATGCGCGCAACGCTGCGCTTGTAAAATAGAAGCATTCAGATGCTAAACTGCGCGGGTGTAACGCTTCAGGCATGAAAAGCTTCACCCCGGCGGGTGGCACTAAATAGACTCGTGTTGTGCACCAAAAAAGAAAAACCCCAGCGCCTGGATTCTGACATTTCAAAACAGCGTCTTCTTTCTTAAAAAGAACACCTTCATTCGCATCAATTTTTGTTGTTGCAGTCTTCATAAAGCGGACTTTAAAAAATTAACATGCTGGGTATTTTTCATCACCGCCAGTGTGACACATGATGCAGTAATACGGGCAAAGAGGCATGTTGCACTGTTGCACGCTTATTCTGAGCCAAAAGTTTAGATACATTGGCTGCTGTCTTCTTTTTTTTTTTGTGACTTGCTTGTCTCCCTTGAAGGGCTAAAATAACATGTTTACACGAGATAGCGACCGTGAGGGGCAACAGACGCGAAGGATAACATTCCCAGCTGTGTTCGGCGCGGTTGCCGTAGTAATTCAGTTTTGTGTGTCGCACCGTTCGAGCGCGATTCAACGCCGAGGTAACGAACAGTTCGCACGAACAAGGTGGACTCCGAATCACACACAATTGCATGGGGTGTACACGAGTGCAACGGGACTTCAGTGCGCTTAAACTGTAAGCTAATTCCACGTAAGCTTGAAACTCTTTACCACCGGTTGCGTCTTAACGCAGCGCTCACGAACTCTTACCGCCATCGCCTCGGTCTAACTGCAAATCCCTACTGCGATAATTGTGGATTGCCCGAAACAGTAGAGCAGGTCCTTCTAGAGTGTCCGGCATTCATCCAAGAAAGAAATCACCTCGCAGAAAAGGTTGAGCGCCTCAACAACGCATCTCTATCTTTGAAAGGTCTCCTCGGACCCTGGCCCTCTCCATCGTCCCAGAGAAAAGTGTTGGTTGCCTTATTTGACTATTTACACGGAATCGACGTCGCACAGACAATTCAGAAGTTTACCTGTGAGATCGTGTGAACTTTTAAGTCACCACGCATAGCTTCGTGTTCCCTTTTTCTTTTAACCTATTCTTTTTCCCCCTTTCTTCTGCCCTTCTTCTTAGGTGGAAAACAAAAGCGCTCAAAAAACAGGGACGAAGGAAGACGGGCTGTCTACGTCTTCCTGCGTCCCTGTTTTTTGAGCGCTTTTGTTTTCCACCAAGATGAACACGCACCAACTAGCCCAACTTTCCGTTCTTCTACTTCTTAAGGCCTTTACTCCCTTCTCCCCATCCCCGCAGAGTAGCATGTAGGCGGGAACATGCCAGCAAACCTCTCTGCTTTCATCTAATAAAGAGCTCTCTCTCTCTCTCTCTCTTTGATATTAGGAGAGTTTTGATTTCTCTAAAGTAAACCGGTTCATTTCGCCACTCTATAGGGAAGCTGCACAGTATACACGAGACGTAATTTAAGAAAAAAAAAAAAAAAAACCTTTACCCTCCCTTTGTAAAGAAAGTCGAGAGAAGCGCGAAAGCTTTTCTCACTTCAAAAATGCGTCAATCCCTTCGCAAAAAGTGCGCACTATCAGTCGCCAAACTTTCAAAGACCGAAATCGCGAGCGAAGAACGAACCCACGCGACGATTTCTCGCGCACTAAGTAAGCACTTCTATACGACTGATCTACATGTACGCCGATAGCTGGTCCATAAGATAAATGTATACATAGATAGCATTGTGCTCCTTCTTCACGATCAATGCATGCATTGTCTCATCTAGAATCGTTTCTTTTTCGCGATTTGCGATTTGACCCAATGGAAGCGTGGTTTTCTCACGCACGCGCCGTTTGACCGGAGACCTTATCAGAGCTTTGCGGTCGACCAACCGGTCTACGGGGAAATGCGTTAGTTTTTCGACGGGACGCCATCGGTCCCACTAATGCTGCGTTCCAATTCGCAGACAGCTTGGTAGACAGTCTACGAAGCTGTCTAACTAGACGTCTAAAGGAATGAAATTGGAACGGCGCCGCGGTCGCAAACGCAACACCAGCGCAGACATGAGCAGGACATGAGCGCAGACGACAGCGTCGTAGCAGACATGTTGATTGAGCAAGCCGCAAGTTTCGTAACTAATATTACCGTTGTTATTACAAATGTTACGTGATCTAAAAACTAGACAAAGTCACCTTCATCACTAGTAAATTTTACTAAATGTTTAAATAAAGAAACAAGTGCTTTTGGTTCAACATAAAAACGCAAAAAGGTGGCGCTGGCGTCGCTTTTTAGTTAAGACAGGAAGGTAGCCTGCATCGTTGCTGACTTCGTTGCTGTCTCCTCGAAGCAGTCAACGAAGACTGCTTCGTTCGAATTGGAACGGGGCATAACATGGCGTACTGTCCGCGAAGACGGCAACGAAGCTGTCTAAACGGTAGATTGGAACGCACCCTAAGAAAGCTTTCACTTTACTAAAGAAACAACAGGATTTGTCCATTTCGTGCCGTAGGTTCGAGGAACTCTACCATGAGCGCAAGGGTACTGCGTTTGTTGTGCTTTCTGAGAGAGGTTAAAAACAACAAAGACGCGCGCGCCCTGTTTTCTGCGAACGTCGTGTCTGGTGCTTTATACACACCGAGCGACTATTGCACGTCATAAGGGTATTTTGACCTCCTTTGGGAGCAACTACGGGTAAAGTCGGCCGCACGAGATAGCACTCATTAGAATAAGGCGTGCACCCAGTTGACAGCGCTTATCAACCTCCCTGCACTCACTAAACTCTCCCCTCAAGCCTTACCACCCCCTTTATCAGACTTCTTGGCCTGCGTCGGGTGTTTTGCGATCCCGCTATCTTACCGAGTGCAACAGCACGCCTCGCAGCGATAAAAACGCGCTTCTCCAAGCATTTACCCCCGGTGACTCAAACGTCCACTGCGAGGCGGCGACGATGCGTTGTGCTGGGATGTATAGCGACTTCCTTGAAGAACGTGCTTGGGGACGCAGCGACTCACAGCGTTCGTTCAGTGCTGACGGACGACGCGGCGCGGTTGTTTCTGTTCCTCGCAAATAAGCTCCTCGGTTTGCTGCTGTGCCCGCAGGGACGACACTGAGGTGAAGCCAGTCATCGTCGGAGTCACTCAACGCCGCCAGCCCGGGACGAGCGGTCGCCTGCTGAGACCGTAAGCATTTTGCGGCATTCCAATCCGCATGAAAGCACATTGGTTGTACACGCGCGATTGCAGCAGTGTATGCATTTCGCACTGCCGCGCATAAAAAGTAAAGCGTGGATGAAAGTTACGCACGCTTTGCTGGAACTGGGAAAAGCAGGAGCGGTGGACTGCGTTTTACGAGCTCACTACACGCAGCTATATACTACCATGTACTATCATACTACACCGTGTACTATGTACGTGGTATTACACCGTGTACTATCATCCTACTCATCATCATGATGGGTGGGGTACCACCCTCAGTGGGTGCTGCGTTCGGCTGGGAATAACGTTCCCCAAGTATTAAAATTCAAATTTCCGATGTTCACCGCGCCGAAGAATTGCTATGGGATGCGCCGAAGCGTTGGAGGGTTCCGGATTAATTTGGACCGCCTAGGGATCCGTAACATGCGTCGAAATCTCTACACACGGACGCTTTCGTTTTTCGGCTCAGTCTGACAAGCAGGCACCGTAGCAGAAGCTCAGCAGCACAACGCCTTAGCCACTGAGCCACCGCAGCGGGTCCACGCTGCGACGGTCAACGATTGACCCCGGAAGGTCCGGTCAGCCGCGAAATAAGCGGTCAGAACAGGGATTGTAGCGCGGCAGAAGTAAAGCACACTTGTTTGCCGTTGTTCTCTTGGGAACGGGCCGGCTTTTACGGGGCGGCTTCAGCTAGGGCAGAGTACTGTCACTTACTTTAGTGAAGCGAACCCGAATTCGCGCAACTGATCGCTATTTGCCGCGCCCGTCTTGTGCTTTTGCACTACTTTAACAGTACATGCTACTATTTAATGCACATAGCGAAAAGGAGCACAAATATATGCCTACACGCACAATTTGGCGTGGTGAAAACACAAACAAACTTTCAAAAATCAGCTATAAACCTAATAAAAGCATGAGAACCGTTCACATGGCTAGGTGAAATCCAAGAACGCCATGTGAGCGGTTCTCATGCGTTTACTCGAGTTATAGTATCTGATTTTTCAAATTTTGTTTGTGTTGTCACCACGCCTAACCGTACGTGGCGGCTAATTGTGCATTCTGCTGTGTCCCTCGCCCTTTTTGCGCTGTTACACTTCAACATGAATACCCACCAACTAGCCCAAAGTTCATTTTGTTTAAATAATGCACAATTGCCGCCCCGATGTCTCCGTTTAGTGATGCCCTGCACGTTGTGTCATTAGTTTCCATCGATCGCCTGGTCGGAATCAAACTCTCGTATAGTCGTAAGGGCGTTTGAGAAAGGTCGCGGGACTTCAGCGGCGATGACCGCGGCTGCACATTGTTTCGTCGACGCGAGTGTGTCTGTACAGATAGCGAGTGCACGCACGTGGGATGTGTTGACGGGCTCCGGTCAAGGTCGCAGGCTTCCCTTGGAACGACCACGATGCCTATGGGAAAGATTTGTGCAGAAGTTTCCTCAGTGAGTAGAGCGCGAATCAAAATAAATCAAAATATGTGTGCCTCTAACTATATATATATATAGATATATATATATATATATATATATATCAACAAGATCGAATCACTTCAAAACCGCGCAGTTCGTTTCATCTTTTCAGACTACTCCCGTCATTCCAGTGTCACAGAGTTGAAAATTCGTGCAGAACTGCTCGACTTGTCGCAACGACGCACAGCTGCAAGGTTATCACTTTTTCACAAACTTTATCACCACCCATTGCTTCATAACGATTTCTTTTCTTCACCAGCTTCCATTCTTCCCAGACACGACATCCTTTCAAAGTGAGCGTTTACTATGTCATACATTGCACTATTCTCGGTCATTCGTTCCGCGTACAATCATTGACTGGAACGCATTGCCATCACACATAGCCACCGTCATTGATGCTGTTAATTTAATCAACTAATACTCGCTGAAGTTGTGAATTGAAAACAAAAATATCGCTTATTTATTGTATAAATTTCTGACAGATTGTTCTTTTTCTAAAAAGTTTTGTTTTGTTGTTGCTTCTACAGAGTTAATTTTTTCACGCGTTATTTCGAGCTAAGATTACATATATCATATTTGTGTTCGCGCATGCGTTGTCCTTTTTATGTTCTATTTTTCAGTGTATATATCTTTGTTCATATGTTTGTTTCTGCTGCACTGACTACCCCCTATGTAATACCCTCTGCGTGAGGGCCTTTAGGCGTACTTGACTAAATAAATAATAAATAAATAATAAATATTATATATATATATATATATATATCATATATATAATATATTATATTATATATATATATATATATATACTATATATATCTATATATTATTATTTATATAATAAATATGAGCGGAATCGAGACTGATTCACAATTCAAATTAACGTGGAAAAGAATGCACTCACATATAGGAGAGGAAAAGTTTTCTCTTGTTTCGCTTGTTTGAAATTCTTCCGAAAGCGGAATGAGCTTTATCAAGTTGTTCTGTTAGTTTATTATTTTATTGATGGCCTCGGGATTACAGCGATCCCACCGCCACAAGAGCCGCTAAGACCAACGTACTACTTTCCAGCTTGATTACATTTTTAGACGTGAGTGTATACTGTCGGTGTTAGCGACGAAAAGGAAGAGCCTATAGACTGTGGCTTACCTCACAAGGCAGCCAAACGAAATCACTGCAAGGCGTTTCAGTGATATCAAGAGAACTCCTGGAAGGACAAAATAAATGCAATAAGACAATTAAATTGCAGTTGTTCTTCATGTTTAAGTGATCACTAAGGAAGTTGGGTTGGGAGTTTACGTACCAAAGATGCTATGAGATCCTCGCCGCGGTGAAAGGCTGCGGATTAGTTTAGGCCACCTCGGATTCTTTACAATGTATTGAAGTGTCGACGTAGGGGTGCTTTTATGTCTAGCCTTCCGGATTAACCGTACCTACATGACTGGAGGTCATCTAATCAGTGGGGTCGGCGATTAGTTGACATTTTAATGAAGGGATAGTTATCGTTTCTACACCGCTATAATTCCTGTCTTAAGGATAACTGAACAATGCGACCACTGCCCATCGATATAGAGGAAAGAATCAACTGTCAAAAAAGCTAGGCGCGAGTGCATCACCTTCTTAAACGATGTTTAAACCAACACCAGAAATGTAAGGTGCCAATTAGTCCGCCTTTTCCTCCGCCCCTGATAGGTTGCAGCCCGATACGCGTCACTGAATTTGTACATGAAGTACGTTCACCCGTTGGCATGTTTACCCCTGGCCCCGATGGACAATTTAAAACAGATATAATTAGAGCTAATCGTATAAAAATACTTCAGTGAAATGAAATGACTTAAATAAAGTTGAAACTAGTCATTTCCCTTTGGAATAACAAACTAGGCAGAGAAACAATTAACTCGTCTAATTTCATCTATCCTATCATGCGGACTTCGCGAAGGATCTTATTTTATACCATAACTGTCTACATGTCAGAGCACGAAATGAGAGATTTTAAACTACACTAAAAACAGCGCAGGGACGAGGACGGAAGAAGTGACAAACTAGGGCGCTAGTTTGTCACTTCTTCCGTCCTCGTCCCTGCGTGCGAATAATGTGTACCCAACTAGCCCAACGTCAAGCCTTAGTAAGAGATTTTAAAGCGGATAGTCTTCTTTAAAGCAGAGAGTCTTGGGCTAAATTAAACCCACATATTTTGGTCTGCCTCTCTGTCTGTCTCTCGTGCCAGATGTCCGGCAAAAAAGTTAATATTGAACGAGATGTTTATATAGGCAAAACATTGCCATTCTATGAAATCTGGTAGCATACTTCATACCTGTCAATATTGCTGAGCAAAGAGGAAACCTAAGGCCTATTTAAGGCAGAGGGTCAATGCATACCTGATACTGGCGGTGTTTCTTGAATTAAAAATAGACAAAGCGGAATTTTTGCGAGAGGAAAAAGGAAAAATGCCCATCTCCCCACGAGGGGGGACTCGAGTAAATGCGTCGCGTAGGGGGTGGGTGTATTGCGTTAACGTTAGTGTTGGGGGGGGTGGTGGTGGTGGGGTGGTAGTGAATGTGTTAACTATTATTGCTTATTACTATTAATTATTATTATTTCTTTTATATATTCATTATTACTTTCGTGATTTTGCGACTCGAGTCCCCCCTCGTGGAGAGATGGGCCCAATTTTTCTTTTTTTGTGACGCAAGAAGTGAAGGCAAGGAGTAGGTTGTTGTAAGTCGTTATTTATTTATTTGTTGCTGTTGTCGTTGTATTGGACGCTGAGAACGACGGCTTCGTGGTCGCTAAAGTGTACTGTTAAGGGGTCTTTAAGCAGTGGTCGTGCGTTGCAGCAACTGGTGAAGACGAGATCGATGCAACTGCTGCCGTGTATCAGCAGCTTCTTGACGTAGTTTGAATGAGTCAAGGATATAAGGCGCGTTCGTACCCTTTGATTCTGTGTCGCTTTTGTGGCGCAGTGGGAAGAGCACCATGTACCTCGCGTTCCGCCCACAGGGTCGTGGGATCGAAACCAGGCGCCGATAACTATTATTTTTTTTATATAGTGTAGGGGGAGGGGTGCGGACCTGTTGTTGAGAGCGAGGAGGGTAGCGTGATGCGGGAGGGAGGAGGAGAGCGAGCGGGAGAGGAGGAGAGGGGGAGAGGGCGCACCTGCGCGCTGAGCTGTTGCGGACGGACGGCGGACGCTACATGTGAGTTAGAGAAATGCTCTGCATTTAAAATGCGTTCCCAGCACTATTTTACTGCAAAAACAAAAAGGGATCGCCCTCGAACGTCAAGGCCAACAGTAACAGAAGGGCCCAACAGATGGTACCCCGCGCTGCAGTACGAAAGCGGGAAAATTGACTAATTCAGCGGACCCCCATTACCTTTGTCATGAGAGGGCCGAGACAGAAGGGGGGGGGGGGAGGGAGTGGGGGGGGGGCAGCGTGAGAAGTGGGCGGGGGGCAGTTACGTGGAAGCGCCGACAGAAGGCTATCGTCGTCCGACATTTGCAGCAAAACGAGCAGATACGTCGCCGGTTTTTTTCAACTACAACATCTATTTCCTTTTGTGATTATACGCTGAAGCTATGATTGCGACGGCCCTCTGCCTGCGTCTTTTCTTCTTCTTCCCCGCCGATACTCTAACCGCCTTTTCATTGTCTCCACTGAGGGCAAGTAAAAGTAGTGCTCCAGGAAGGTATACAGCTTCGAAGGCCGTGGTTGTAGCAAGATGGATGCAGAGCCAGTAGATGGCTCACTGCATACAGATTCGCTGTGAACAATCGCGCAGTTCTTTTCGGACAACAGAAGGTGTTCGCTGTTCGGCTTCCGTAGACGAAAGATAGAGTCGCGAGTTCTAGCGCTGATAGTCTGGGTTCCAGTCAACAATTTTTGGCAGAGTGTCCTGGATCTTTTAGAGTGAAAATGCTCTTCTAGGTCAATTCTACTCATCGCTTTAGTAAATCCGAACGGTTTGGTATCTTCCAACTCGGTTCAGATGCGGGGCGCAGCTAATCACTCCGTTTAATTCACTTTCGGCATCGCACCGGAAGTGCCGGTGCGATACCCAGATGTGCACTCTGCTCAAAAAGTGGAGCGAGAATTTGAAGTGTTATCGGCGATAAATATATCGAGAAGACCGGTACTGATGATAACGCATAATCTAGAGGATCATGGTGACGGCCAATAAAACACGCACAAAGCAAAACAAATGATAGATGATCACGTACAGCGTTCTTAAGTTATGTCGTTTGTTTTTTCTAATGCAGCTGCAGCATGGAAGGCAGCGACATCGAGGCCACATTGAGCCGACGGCTCCACGAGGCCGTGCGCAAGGGTGACGCCGGCGGAGTGGCAGCCGCCCTTTCCTCGGGCATCGTTCCTCGCCGACGACCCCAACAAGGACTCGGGCGGCTGCACCGCCATCCTGGAAGCCACTCGCTACGGCCAGGCTGCCGTGGCGTCCGTGCTGCTGGACTTCGGCTGCGACGCCTGCCTGGGTGACAACCGCGGGTGGACCGCCCTGCACGAAGTCTTCAAGAGCCCAGCGGTGGCCAAGCTGCTCTTCGAGAACGTCCCGTCGGCGGCCTGGAAGAGTGTCGCCGATTCCGTGTACGGGCTGACGCCGCTGCACGCCTGCGTCAAGTCGGCGGTGTCTTCGAGCGCCGCTCCTACGGCCAGCCACCTCGAGGTCATCCGGGAGGTGGCGTCGCGCTGCAGGGCGGACGCAGTCACCCTGGACGGTGAGACGTGCCTTCACCTGGCCGCTTCCGGTCGCTACGATAGGCCTGAAGTGGTCCGAGTGTTGCTCCATGCGGCGCCCATCCGCAACGTTCAGAACGTCCGCGGGGAAACGGCGCTGCACTTGGCTCTAGTCAACGGTCACTACAAGACGGCCGCGCTGCTCATCGACCCGCCGCGGTCGGAGCCGGACTGTCTGAAGTTGAAGACAGCGTGTCAGAAGGCGAAGCTGCCTCGCATCCCTGAACGAGGCAGCGCATCTTCAGGTAGCGTATCTTCGGAGGAACAACGGCATAATGGTGCCGACGGTGCTGGACCTGCAGGCACCGTCGATTCTGTGGCAGAAGACAGGCAAACGAGTGATGCCCATGACAAAGATGGAAGCGAGCAGACAACAGACAAGACAGAGCCGCGAATCCAGAATGGTGATGTGTCACATGAAGCGGACGGTTCGTCCTGCAGCTCAGAAGCGCAGGAAGAGCTCACTCAGGCAGTCGAACGTACGGAAAAGAAGGAGGTAGACAACGAACACGAACCATCTGAAAGCACGGACGGCAGCGAAAAATCGAACGGCACAGCCGATCTCTCCAACTCAAGCGACGGTTTTAAGGAGCAGACAGCCTCGCCTCCTGTTCAGCTCCGTGTGAGTCGAGCAACGTCCGTGTCCGGTAGACCAGCGCCCCCTATTCGGGACAAGCATACGCAGACGGCCGACCTTCTCGACACCAGCCTCTGCGACCGCTTCGGGCAGACAGTGCTCCATTACTGCACGTCCCGTAACGCGGCGGGCCTCCTGGAGCCACTGCTACGAAACTACGGGGTCTGCGACGTGCAAGACCTGAGGGGCTGACACGGCGCTCCACGTCGCCGCTCGGCGCGGACACGACAAGTGCGTGGCCCTCCTCCTGGACTTCGGGGCGGACGCGAGTCTGCGGAACGACGAAGGCATGACGCCGCTGGACCTCGCCATAGCGGCGGGCTTCGCGGACGCTACCAAGATCCTTTACGAAAACGCGACGGAGCCGTTGCTCCGGAACGCGGACGTACTGCGACGAAACGACTCCGTTCGGCGCTGCACTGTCATAGGGAACATGTTTCTGGAGCACTCGTCCCAGATGGCGGACCTCGAGCACTCCGGCCCAGGTTGACGGGACTGTTCCTCTACGTGGCTCTAGTCCTAAGGACTGCTTTCGTCCAGAAGGAGTTGATCGTGCTCAAGGAACTGATTTCGTGTTCGTGCTCTCAGTCAAGGACAGGAAACGTGTTAGTGAGTTGTGGCTCAAAAACAACGATGAACCAGTTGCATGTACATAAATACGCAATACTCAAACGAAACGTGCGGTCTCAGTTGTCCTTTTACTTAGATATGTGCAATTGCGTCCTTGAAAAACAGCCAGCCAAGTTGCCCTAGTGTCGGCATCATCGACAGGTAAGTATACCGTAAAAGCAAATGTTTCGAACATGGACAAGCCACAAAATGCAACAAATGTGACACATATAGGGTGTTCTTGTGACGATAAATACACGTCTAAACATCCCCCCTTGTACCAGTAGGTGGCTGAATAAAAAAAACACACATATAGCCTGGGCAGATTTTCGCAAAAGCGCCTGTAGCGGCCAAATCAGGCGTTATGTTAGGGAAAGAATGGTTTTTCGCTAAAGAAGGAAGGAAGAAGCACTACAGGAGAGGCAAGGATGTTAACCGAGGATAATACTGAATCGCGCAGAATCAACCAAGTAGCCCTAGCTTTATCCTTGCTAACCCTACACATGGGGATGAAATATGATAACCGAAGGGGAACAAAAGACAGCGGCATGTAATAAAAGAGGAAAAAAGGGATAAAATCAGAAAAAAAGGAATGATAATAAATACAAACACAACATCCCGCAGTAAGAGAAAAGACATAAACCTAAGCCAATTACTACAAAATTAAACTGATCGATACCCAGCCTGTTACATTTGTTAGCTTAGAGCCCGTAAGGATGATCTTAGGTCAAAATACGTAATCGAGTGCCAAATGCCCCGCGGGCGTTTGGAAGGGACTTCGAGGGTGTCACGGACCGAGCGCACGAGTTCGGGCTGCGTTGATGAGGTAGCTTGACTGGAGAGATGCTTGCAGAAGATGGTTGCTTCTGTTCCGACGAAGAGGAGCCAGAGGCCAAACTTAGTGTTTAATCCATGGCGGGGAGAGCAAACGACATTGCAGCACACTAGGGTGCAACAACATGACAACTCAAACGGACAGAGTAACATCCTCGAGCTCAACCCAAAACGCACTGGCACGGCTCGCGGAAGGGCGAGCAATATAGTACATATAGTGTGTATGCACTGGGCTTTCCACCGCGCGGTGGCGCTGACACCATATGTGCGGTTGCACTCCGCCGCGCGGGCAGCGCGTTTCCCGACGCGAAACGTGGTTTGCGGCGTGGTGTTGGCAAGGAAGTTCGTGTGGACGGTGCTTTTTCTGCGTGATTCGTGGGTTTGCGAATGCCTTGTCGTAAGGGGTAGCCAGCATTGTTTTCGCTCCGAAATTTCGGACTGCGCTGTTCACGCCTCCTACAACTGCAGATGCGAAGCAGGCCGCACGACGAAGGCAAGCGCGCCGGGTATTTTTTGTTCTTTTTCTGTTTCGGAGCGAAGGCTAGGGCAGTGCTTGAAGACGGTCTGACTTGATTGACGAATTCGCAAAAAAAAAAATGTCGATGATATGGCTAATTGGTGCCGAATCTGTTGCGCCCGTTCATTTGTTTTTATTGCGAAAGTATACCCGATGGCACAAAGACTACGTTACAAGTATAGGTTAACTCCCGTTTCGCGAAGAAACGCAAGGAGGGAGTGGTGGTGGGGTCCCCATATCCACCGATGGAGGTCAGGTGGTCTGCCAGGGTGGAGGCCTGTGCCTCGAAGGTGTCGTGTTCTGGCCGCCTCCAATGAAGGACACGTCCACAGCAGGTGTGCTGCGTCTGCTTCTCCGGTAGGAACCCTGCAAAAGGGGCAGTTCTGTGCGAAGGGGGCACGGTAGCGTTGTGGCCACTTCCGGGTCACAGCGGGAGATGGGGCTACACCAACAAGAAGTCTTCGCAGCAAGACCTCCTCCCAGCGAGCGAGTCTGCTAGGGAGGTCCGTTCCACACGGTGGAAATAGAGCTCGTGTGGCGCGACGAAGATCTTTTATTTCTGTTGGAGAAACTGTCCTGGGGCATCTACTGGCAGTAAAGGAAATGATCGTGGAACGAATCCAGGGTGGCAAGCACCATCCGCCGCAATGCGAGCGGGGAGCGCCCCCGTTCATTCAAATGTGTGCTGACGTGTATGTTTAGGACTCCCTAAATTATGCCAAAGGGCATACTATCGCAATTAAAAAAAACATTTCAGGTGGGCCCCGGGACGATGGGTGACGAAGCTTTCTCCTCGTACCTCGTCACATGCTTGAAACATTACGTATGTTCCCAAATTAAGGTAGCCGGCGCACTTTATGGATGAGACGAACCAGACTGGGCACCCAGCCTCAACATGGGCAACTTCGAGTGTTGAGGTGAACGCACGCGTACATGCAATGCCACTTCTCAGGTAATTGTGGGCATCCAACTGTTTGGTCGTTCGACACTTCTCTAATGACCAAGCGTGTTCCGAGATAACACACCAAAACTTGGCGCTGGGTACACAGTTTCACTACTTCAAAAACAGCGCAAAGACGAAGACGTATGGAACGACAAACTAGAGCGCTCTTGTTTGTCACTTGTCTCTGCGCTGTTTTTGAAGTAGTCAAAGCGCGTTCCGGGATCTTGTTCTTATAATTTCCGCTTCATCTACGCCGAAAGGACACAGTTGAAAATCGTTGGTGGAATCTTTGTCGCCGCCGCCGCACCTAATTTTATCACGCACTTACCTCGCGATCGTTCCCACCCAGGGCCCAGTGCACAATCGCTCAGCTTCATTGAAAGCTAAGGTCGAGGACAGTCAAGGCCCTGGCCAGCACTGTCGCCACAGACTCTCCCCGTCTCTCACAATCCTCAAGTAGCGGGCAGCATGCCTGGGTGGCACGGTAAAACCAGTGCCTCGTCTCACACGCTATACCACATAAAATATCGTCGCAGATTTGGGTGGACAAATTTTCCCAACTTAAGCCGCGGTAGTTTGAAGCAATGCAAGAAAAAAGGAAATCAGCGCACGGGGACGACATTGAGATATAGCGCGAAACTGACCCTGTTATCCGCGCCGCTGCCCGCGCCTGTCTAATCGTTGTGCGGTTGCATTCGTCACGCGAACCTTCCGCTTCAAAACAGCAAAAAAAAAAAAAAAAGCCTGTCGCGCTTGCTTTCGTCGTGCGGCCTGCTCCGGGCCTGCGGTTGTAGGAGATGTGAACAGCGCAGTCCGGAATTTCGAAGCGAGAACAATGCTGGCTACTCGCTACGACAGGGTATTCGCAAACCCACGAATCACGCAGAAAAAACAGCGTCCACACGAACGTTCTCGCCAAAACCAAGCCGCAACCACTCTTCGCGTCGGGGAACGCGCTGCCCGCGCGGCGGAGTGCAACGGTGCAACCGCACATGTGGCGTCGGCGCCGCCGCGCAGGTACCGCCGCCGCGCATCGAAAGCCCAGTGCATACAGCCTATTCGTATACCCAGCTATGGTTCCACCCAACGATCAACAGACGTTACGCGGGTTGCGAATGGCACACCCCACGGTTATATAAAGTCAAGCACGCATCTGCGAAACTCCCCGTGGTCATGTGAGGGGTGGGTTTTCCTGAGCTGCGCGCGCAGCGCACATGCGCAGTACGGTCTGCGCTCGCTTCCGGAGAGGTGTGGTGCGATATATGCAGCTGGCGAGCGTCCGCGGGCACGCGAAGACGGACACGCCGGAAGCAACTGTACAGGATCGGCAAGAATAACCTCACGTGTGGAGGCATGTGCCGGCTAAAGCCCCTCCATACTGCTCTCTCTCTCTCTCTGGTGGGAGGCGACGGCCACTTTGCCTGTAATGAGCGAGAATCTCCGCGTAGCCACTCTGCGGGTGGGGTTGATATTGAGGAGGTAAATATTACCTACTGTCGGCAATGGCTCGGTGTATCACATCGCGTTCCCAAACCCACCTACGAGCAGTGGAGGGCTTCCCTTGCCAGCCAAGACCTGGATACCCAGCTCAGCCTGGTGACCCCAGCAAGGACAGCCAGGCGACTTCCACGGGGCGAGGCCCATTCATCAGCCTCTGCTCTACAAATAAAATATTTATTCTCTCTCTCTTACTCTAAGTTAAAAAAAACATACGGCATGTAGAGAAGGTGCAAAAGATAAGAAGAGAGAAGGAAGTATGAAAGCAAGAGAACCATACCCCAGAAGGGCTATGTGCCAAAACCCCCAAAGGAGTATGTCCCGAACAAAAACTATGAAGTGTGCGAACATTTAGTTGAAGAGGGAGACGAGAAGAAAAAAATTGGCCGCGTATCTGCTCCTTTCGTTGCAAATGTCGTCAAAAGACGATAGTCTTTGTAGACATTTGCCAAGGAAATGCCCCCCTTTGCTTTCCCGGTCACCTCTCATGCTGTTCCTCTACCGTCGTGCAAACACACTAAAGGTTTGCACAAGGCGATTTGAATTTTCCGCGTTCCGCTGCTACAGGCCGGGTTCCTCGATGCCAGCGCTACAGTACGGCGGAGACGCGCGTGAATGGAGGCGGCCGACTAGAAGGTTTATAGAGCCGCGTGGCCGTGCTCCACGTGTGTTCAAGCAGAACGTGGGACGTTTCGTTGCTGTTGCCGCGTGATTTTTCATATGCCGCCAGGAGGCGGCGGTTTTCTGCAGAAGACGTAAAATATCATTTGCTATCGAAAAACCAAGAATCCATGAATTTTAATAAAGGAACACTGTAAATATCCCTTGTGTACTAATCTCCTGTCTTATATTTGCGTAATGTCTTGTTCTTGTTCAACAAAGTTACGAGACAACTATGTGCCGCGCCTCCGCCATATAAACCGGGCGTAGACGTTTACATGTGGCTGTGAGTATATAAGACTATTGCGCAATGTCAAAAGTTTACTTTACGGGTGCTGAATCGAGTCACACAGACAGACGGACAGACAGGACAGACACAGACAGACATACAGACAGACCAAACTGTCTGGTTTAAGTAGCCCAAGCAAGATTATCGTCTTTAAAAAGCGGCAAGGGTTTGGAGGAAGGAGGAGGACGATAAGACCAGGCTACGCTCCTGGAACCGCCCCCAGCGCCAACGGGGCCTGATGACGCCTCAGGCTTTCTGACAGGAGTTCCTGGCTACGATCCTGGAGGGAGACCCCGCGGCAACGCACCGTCGGCGGCTCCGGGTACGAGAACCTGCTGGGCTTCAGGCGGCAACGCTCGGGTTCAGCACCGCATCGGTTCAAGAACGCACTTAGGGCTACGCTCCCCCGGGTCTTCACGGTCACGTCCAAGCTCACTACCTACCAGCAGAACTACGAGACACAACGGGCGCTTGATCCCTACATCAATTGGCAAGACATCTACTTTAATAACGTGAGGTGACACGATATTTAAAGACGTTTACGTTAACTTCAACCCCGTGAACACCTTTCTGACTATTTATCAGTACTTGTGGGCTGTAAAATACCGTCCTCGTCAATTAAACGTATTTTCTGTGTGTCCAATCCACGTGGTGAATCGACGTGACACCAGCAACCTGCAGTAGCGGTCTCCTTGTACCCAACGGTTGAAGTACCCCGGGGTATCCATCCCACCGAGTCCAGCCACTCCGGGCGCATTGTCCGGAGCTGTCCTTATTCCTGTGTCGATCCACAAGGGATGCTTGACATCAGTTCCAGCCGCCGGAGCCGGACACTTGGGACATGTCCCTGGCTCTTTTGGTGCGGGCCCCCAAGGCAAGGTGACTGAAGGTGTAAGAGCCACGCCAGTCCGAAGCCGCCCGAGGGAAACGTCCTCCACCCGGGCAATACAAATACAATGAGAAGGTTTCTGCTACGCCACCGCGATCGCGCCCCAGACAACGTTGTCCGGAGTAGTCGAAGGCGGCTTTTGTGTTCCGAATTTCTATCTTAACCATCGCTATCGTAACGAATTGACTCTCAACCGGAACAACGGTGTTGAAAGCTTGATATACTCGCCAACGAACGAAATACATAGTATACGTGCATATATTACAAGAATCGAAACAATATTTCAAAGCACCCCTTTATTGTTTTTTAACCCTTCCAGGCGTAAAGAACAAGTCCTGGTCTACTCGGGATGGCGTTCTATGAATTGAATTGAAAAAATATCTCTTACTCTTTTGTCCAGGACTGACGACCTGGCTCAATCAGCTCGATTTTACTGTTAATTAAAGGTCTCATCCTTCTCGTCCCCCTCCTTCTCTTGAGTGCAGTTTTCCTATAACGCATATCTGAATAGTGGGAAGATATGGCTGCCGGAAAATAAGCACAGCTTCGTTACCTTCAAGTATTACCGTTAGTGTGAGCTTCCTTCAATTTTTTTTCTTCGCTTTCGCCTCTTCGTATTTTTGCGAGAAATACTCCAGTGTGTGAGACATCGACGGACTCATCTCCACCAAGGGCCATGTCGTGCACTTACAGTGATCAACAACAACAAACGATTAAACCGTTTTTTTTATTGTCGTGAAATTCAGCGATCTGCAGCGCCATTACAATTCGCTTACCCTTCTGCAAGATCACTCAACGTAAGGGCAAAGAAAGAATTCCCCCTCTGTAAGGAGGTCTCCATTGCGAGCTAATCAGTTTGCCAGAATTAACAATGCAATTTGCTTGGCTCAGATTGCGCTTCATAAATACACGCTATAAATAACTCGATAACATCCCGCCCACTTCAAATTCCGAGGGTACCAAAATATGCCTCCAGGTCTGAACATGGTATTACTGTAGCTCTACCGTAGACGTGACTCGTTTTGCTCAATAAATCTCCATACCGGTTAGAAGCCTGGTATAAAACCAGCACGCGTCTATCCACACAATGGATTGTTTGGAACTCAACCTACAGTTTTTGCAGCCCACAGTGCACGTCGGCATATTTTCGTGCCATGACAACGCAGAGTGATGCGATACAATACTTTCTAGCGTTCGGCAAGGCTGCCAAAACTGTTTTACCGTACATATAATTAGCGGGAATCGTAATGCCTTCTGGCAAAGCTCCTCGAAGGCCTGGAGTTTGTTTTGGTCTTGTATCTTCGTTTGTCGGTTACTAGCGGCTGGCTGTTTCCTTTGCTCGAAAGATTGCTTATACGGAAGCGGACGCATAGCTCCGACTCTTCGCCTCCACACAGGACAGGCTTCGCTCGGAATGGGGCGACGCCGGCAATGTTTCTTCTGTAGCGGCATCCAAAACTATTCTTCATTATGATAAAGTCCATTATTATGATAAAAAGTTACGCACACGAAAAATCAAATGCGGACAAGCATCAGACGTCAGCCGACCTACTGCAGGGTTTGTTTAAATAAAGTCCTTTCCAGTCCAGTCCAGTCGAGCGCAAAGAAACAGGAGGGAGAGCGAGCCCCAGTGAAGCAGACGATAAATGGAGGCGCGCTTCGCAACGCCGCCCGAGGTCACGCTCAGCGCCAATAGCGGAGTGACGTTATTCTAGTTCACCATACCGAAACAGCGATAACGTTGGGCGCCAAGCATGTTGCTTCGGGGAACCAAAACCGAAACTTCAACTCTCCAAAAATGGAATGGAATGGATGACTTTATTACAGGAGGAGGCCAATAAGCCCTGGTGTGGGGCACGGGGAAAAGGGGGGGCCATTCCGATACATGTGCTTGTTGCCAGTAGTAGTAGTAAAGCTACTTCTAAAACAATAACATTGACAAACAGTCATCTGCGCATGCATAAAGTTTAAAATCCTGGGTATCGTTCAAGCACGTCGCGTGACGTTTCCTGTGAAGCAAACTTGTCTTTAAATACTATTGGACGCTGGTTAGCGTACTAACTTTCATGCATACGCAATTGCGCTTTTGTCAGTGCTATTTTTTTCCCTAGGAAAAACATTAGTGCTGTTGGCATGAAGCGAAATTGTAATAATGTAGTTTTGTGGTACATTTCGTGGGCGTTCGAGACAGTTTCGGTTTCGGTTCCTCCAATACGTATATGGTTTCTGACGTTATCTGTAATCGCGCATTGGTCATACTTCAGAAATCTACATGATCCGCTACTCACATGTTATTGACTGCAGAAATGGGCCGCATAAAACTCCTTGCGCCGCTTCAAGCTAACAAGTATCGTTTCATGCAGTAAGGCCGAGCCGAGGTGGACGCAGTGGCTGAAGTCCGGTGCTCCACTTCATCGGAGATGGTGAACCACGGGGCGTCTCTCCCGCGGCTACGGATCTCACCTATACGCCTTTTCTCCGTACTATCCGCCACATCGTCGGCGAATCGGCCAATTAAACACATTAGGCCAATAAAAAAAGGCATCTACCCCTAGTTTTAAACCCGGACAGTGGATGCCAATGCTTCGTGCTTCATCAAATTACTCTTCGGTAACATGCAACGAGGCTTACAAATAACAAGTACATATGTTGAGGCCCACCTCCGTCATATCGGACTTCTGCGACATGTTTTAGCGGTAAAAATGGGCGAACACAAGAAAGAGGACAGGAGGGGCGCTTCCAACATTGCATCGGACATTGCTGTTTACTTGTTGGATTGCAGTACTTTGAGCTGCAAAGCTGAGCATTGATTGAATAACATTTGTGCAGTAGGCTTTACCCCAATATCTGAGGAGCAGCTACTGCGCTTTTTCTGCCAGGATTATCGAACGGAAATGTGTGGTTGTGCTGAAGACCGATCTGGTGTTTCACCCTGCGAAATGGTTTTACGGTTTACGATAAAAATTTTATTTGGTTTGATTTCCTTATTACGTATATTACTTCGCTTTTCATTTGCTTTAGATTTTCTACAGGTGTACCCGTCGCACAGGCATGTGCAGCTTACGGCGACGCGTTGTACGTCAATTATATGAAACAATACTTGCTCGCTATACTCGGTGACAACTTAAGAACGACACCGGAAGTTGCCGCTGTGCCTTACCACCGTAGCCGGATGTTTCTCCGCGCGGCGCAAGTAGGGCGTTACTGGGAATATTTTGAACATGGCGTGAGCGGTTCCCGTAATTTTTTGGACTTAATATGCTTATAAACGACTCCAGTGACGACAAACACACTGCCTGAGACAAGTCAGACGATATCACGCATTCATAGCAAACCCCTTTCAAAACGCCCGCGCACTGACGACCCGGGTCCGGCGCTTTGGCGGAGTGATACACTACTTGAGGTGATGCCGTTCTTGAGTTGTAACCAAGTATAGAAACGGTCATCATCATCGTCATCATTATAAACCTGCTCAGGCACTGCAGGACAAAGGCTTCTCCCATTGACCTCCAACCGCTGGTGTCCTGCGCTGCTCGAGTCCACAGTTTACCCCCGAATTTCTTTATTTCATCCGGTTTATCCGGTCCGTCTTTCAAGTCAAAAACATGTGACTAGGGGGTCATGGTGACTCCTGAAGTATGGCTAATGTACGATCAGATATCATTAGAAAATATGGGCGTGTTTCACGGTGAAACCAAAACCGAAACTAGTTGGAACTCTCCGAAAATAAACCACAATAACTTTATTCCGACACAAACTTGTTGCGAATTGCACTAAAGTATTTCCTAAAAACATTCTTTACACAAACGCACGATGCGCACGCATGAACTCTAAAATCTTGGCCGTCGTCCATTACATCGCAAGATGGGTTTGCTTCATCTGGCGTTACTGCTGCACTTGCTGTGGCAGGATATTTCTTCTTCTTTCGGACTTTAAAAATTAAATACGGTATTAGCGACTGCACAAACGAAGAAAACCAAGTTTATCTGCCCCAGTCTATGCAATGCAAACACAACCACAAGTTAAACAAATAAAAAAAAGCGGTTGCTTGCTACTTAGTAACCAATTAGCTCGGGTGTGTAATATTCTTAAAATTGCAATTCGATTGCTTTTCTTGTCGTGTACAATGTTCACAGTACTCTTCGCGGGGTCAACTATCACCAAGCAGCTCAATGATTGGCGAAAAAGGGACACACATTGGTGTAACGATTCGGCGCGGAGCTAAGAAAAGTGTAACTGTATTGCTGGCTTTACAAACATTGATATTAGAAATGCATTTATATAACAACCTCATTTTAAACCATATTATGTCTAGAATATGACAGCCCAGTACACGAATAAAGTGCTGTACTAGTTAACACGAAGTTTCAACTTGGTTTCTGGCAATGACAGTTGCTTTTCCCATTAAGCAAAAACAAGGCAACAGAACAAAACGTATATTTACCTCAAGTATTGAGCACGTTCAAATCAATTTGGCGTCATAAATTGGTCCGTAGCCCCTCCCCCCCCTCGAACGGCTGTCCACAAAGCCTCACAGTATGTTTTACTCAGAAATTTCCAGTTTCAACTGAATGATAACAATTTGAACATATTTGTCATCCTCGTATCCCTTTTAGTCTTACGCCCATGTAATACACTACAACTGTAAAATAATGGACAGTTATATTTGAAGCAACGGAGTGGAAAAGTTACAGGGCTGGTTGCCGGTGCTGAACCCATTAAATTATGCATTCCGCTGTCTCTCGAGCTGCTTTTGTCTGCACGTTAAATCCCGTCAAGCTTAACTTGAATCAAGTGTTTAGTGCACCGGCCAACTCAATAGGATGGGTGATGCGTTGATTTCGAGGAAAATGGCAAGCGCAAGAAGTTTTTTTTTTCTAGCCTACGGGTAATTATCCAAATATGATTATCTGACGGCACCTTCACGTGTATTTAGTGATGCTACCACTCTGGTGTGTGAGGAACCCAACGGATTAGACTCTGACGAAGTGCAGTACTCAAAACTGAACTTTATTGTTTGTTTTATTGACAGACGATATTGCTGAAATTGACCACTGAACATCGCGGGACTATACGCTCCCGTTTGTGCTGGTGAGCCCGAGGTCGCGGGTTCGATTTATGGCCGCGGCAGCCGTTTTTCAGATGGAGGCGAAAAGCGAAAACTCCCGTGTGTTCGAAATTTCGGCGCAAGTGAAAGGTCCCCAGGTGGTCAAAATTAATCCGGAGCCCTCCACTATGGCGTGCCTCATCGCCTGTGTAGCGTCGGCGCATTAACCCCAGAGTCAATCAATCAATACGCTCACGTGCAACAGGTTACATGGACGCAAAACCGAGTCCTATATGAATAAGTATAACAAAATTGTCAAAACGATCAGTTAAATTTGATGGGGTAAAATTTTACATAACTGATTCAAACCCATCGCTGTCCGCTTTATCAAATGAGCGCACTAAACTTATCTCACTGTTGGACCTTTTGTATCGGTGGATCTTTCATCTCGATGGACATTCAGGCTCGATTGGACCTTCAGACTCGGTGGATCTTTGGTCTCGTTGGACATCGAGGCTCGATCGGACCAGGCCGAAGAGGTAGCTATAGCACTGGCGATAACGCAAACACCTGCGGAAGTAGTCATCACGGATTCTCAGTCAGCGTGTAGGAGCTACCTCCAAGGCCGCATCTCACACACCGCAATGAGATCTTAAGCCAGAACCTCCAAAGAAAAGGGTATCGGTTGTCTGGATACCAGCTCACACTTCTCTCCGTAGCAATGTCTTCGCCCACGAGACTGCTCGAGGTCTAACCAGCCGAGCGCCGCGAGAGAGTTTGCTAGAGACGGCTATCCCCTTGAGATCATTCCAGGAGGTGACGCAATACTACAGGCTAGCTCGGCTTACGCTTCCCCCTGCACACCCCTCTCTCAGCAAGAAAGAGGAGCGCTACTGGCGTCTCCTGCAAACGAACACCTTTCCCCATCCTACCAAGCTGCACTTTATCTGGCCTACGCAATACGACCCGCAGTGTCGATTCTGCAAAGCACCTTGCACTCTATACCGCATGGTGTGGGAGTGCCAGCTCAACCCCTCAGTTTCCGCGATTTCTAACCCCTCGGTTGAGCAGTGGGAAGGAAGGAGAACTGGCCAGCTCGAGCGCCGAAGAACAGCTTCGGCTGATTCACCGGGCTGAGACGGCTGGACGCTCCAACGGGGTCCTGGACTGAGGAAACCGACCACTTGGCTTTTTTCTTTAATAAAGTTTACTCTCTCTCTCTCTCTCTTTCGTCGCGCTGGACATTCAGGCTCAATTGGACCTTTCGTCTCTTCGGACATTCAGCAGCCTTTGCCTTTTAACTTGGCTTCGCCCCTCTCATCATCATTCACTTCGTGGAGATGGCGGGACTTTTTTTAGTACAAATACACCGGATCTTGTTACAAAATAAATGACTCAATAACAATTAAGTAATAATTTCGATTATGCATACTTAACACAGGTTTCGGACCTAAATTAACCGCTGAACCGTACAAATCAACCAGTGAATTGAGCCGTTATGAGCCACTCACTGAAGTGAGCCGTTTTGCCCACCTCTAAGCTTTACGCCAGTCATGTAACGGAATAAGAGAGCGGGAATCGATGCAAATAAAAAAGAAGAAGGCAGCGTCTCGTGCCACACGCGTGGCACGAGACACGCCCCTTTCGCGGTGGCTGCTGCTACGCGTGAAGTCATGATGACGTCATAACAATAATAATTGCCATTATTTTGTGTAGTGCAGTACGAACGACACATTTTTTATTTGTAGTACAAATTAACGCCCCATTAATTTCTAGAACTTTTCTAAACAAACAATTTTTGTTCTTGCGGGAGCAGCCGGCGCTGCTGCTGCTGCAGCTGTATCGCCTACATGGAGTCGTGCATCCGAAAGCGGGACGAAGCTCCGATTTTCTCGGGCCGACAACGTAGATAAACCGGAGTTCATATTGTTAGAAGCACTATCTGAAAACGTGAGAAAGTTGCTTGTGATTAAGTATTGCGGGGGACCCAACGAGCCTTTCCAGACGGCAGCATGATAGCCGCTCTCGAGTAATGTTGACATGTGACCGCTTGGTTATGCTTGGTGTACGCCGATGGTACCTGCGTACAGTTTCAGCGTACGTGAGACGACATCGCACAGCCGACTGGCCCCGTTCGAACAAGCCACGTTCGACACAAGAAAAGACACCGTCCGAGCGTAATTCTGTGAACCTTACGACGCACGTCGGCGCGGCAGCATCTGCTATCAACAGTTTGCACCACAGCAAGTTCAGAATGCTATAATGGGCGACCTGAAATCGCGATGTGTGTCCTCGAAATAAAGACAACTTAGCAGCGGCAAAAGATAATCGGAATGTACAGTGCCGAGGACGAAGGGTAGTGGCGGCAACTGTTTTTTACTAGGCATATGTGCACATTACAATTACAAACAATTGCGCCAAGAATAGGAAAGGTAATCTTGGGTGTCTCCACACATGTACCGCGTACACACCACTACAGTAGATCTCCTCTTCGGAAATATTAGCAAAGAAAATTTCCGAAAATCGGGAAGTTCCTATTTTCGAGTGGACGAAATTGTAGTTTAAAATTTGTTTTACACCTAGGATACGTTTTATGAGCAGAAAAGGCTTGTGAGAATGCGGCACAAGCATCACAATTGCATGGTATTCAGCGCTTAAAAAGATTTCCTTGTAGAAACCAAAGATGTTCTAGTAGAATACATGATTCTACGACAGTTTAGGACCTGCGTCCTTCAAAAGGTAGACTAGCTAGGCGCTTCATCTCATAGCTACTGCACTGGTATAACATTCACGTCTCACTGTATATCCTGTGGTATACGCTATGTTGGCCAGACTTGACTGAGTCCCTCCATGCAAAGGAAGTTAATTCAGGACACCCAGACGATAGGGTCAGACAAGAGGCTGTACAGACGGTAATAGGAAAGGTGTACACTTGGCTGACCATCATGTCTAATACACATACATGCACTCCAGCATATGAAAACCTATGGGTTATGCACAGGCTCAATAAGCAACGTCAAAAAGAATCTTAACATGTGCCTGGAACGTGAAAGCATCTACATATTGTTTGTGTACACAGGTATAAGCAGCGAGCACGCTGCAAATGTAATTGATAGGCAAGCGTCCAAGGCTGTCATGGGGCGAGTTTAACGAAAAGAAATGGTGAAAAACATCCCAATTTCAAACTACATTGATGTTATATAGGCAGGAGTGACTTTATATAGACATGCACTATAAACACAGTCATCAATATGTTAACTGTACGTAAACACTCAAGTGATATCATCAAACGGAACTAGAGGCCCCACTGCAATCGCCCAGTTATGTTTCTTTGCAGTGAATAGGTCGGTATCTGTTAGTCGCACAAACAAGATTCTGTGATGGCATAGACAAATAGCTGGAACGTGGCTATGGAGCTCTGATTGATTTACACATTTTCTGTAATACCAATTATTTGTTTGAAGTTCGCAATAAAATTGATGTCATTTGTTAGTCTTTTTAATGAACGAAACTTTTTTTGGCCACTAAACAGTGATTGATAAATAAATGCTCACTTGCTTTGGTGGCGGCTTGTAATGATTCACTAGAATTTCCCATGGCCAACCCAAGGAATCCATGGCTCGTACACTGCAGGGTAGTGCTAGTCTCCAAAAACATTTTACAGGGCTGGCGACTAGCGCGGCCCACAGGCTCCATAGGTGGAAACAAGTAGCCCACCCACACAGTGCCATAAAACAGCCAATGGAGTGAGTCTCTTCTAAATATTAAGAACGTTCAAAGGGTAGGTTTGCATTGGTAGATTTTTATGCAACACATTCATTGGGCGTAGATTAACAATTTAGGGGGCACAATAGTCTTTTTTGTTATTTCGGACAGTTCTCGAAGGGTTGCCTAGATGTTCTTTTACAAACAAAGTGAAAGCTCTCAGTTAGGGATCTCAAAGACATTGTTTAGCCTCTCCAGCAATTGTCCAAGCCTGAAGGAACTCTGCTGATGGTGTCGAATGTCGTCCTCGCTTGCTAGCTCCCTGAGCAAGCACACTGAATGCAGTGACTAAGAAAGATGGTGACCAAAGTGAGAAGAGAAGGTGGATCCTGTACAACAGCCCTTGATCGTCTAAACAGTAGGAAAGAGCGCTGATGACTCACAGTTCATGGCTCGGGCGTTAAAATAGATTTTGACATACATGCACAGTGCATTTTCAAACATTTATACAAAAAATCTTATGATTACACACAGTCCCTCCATGGAAAGGGTTTGTTTCTGACAACGTGGTTGAAATTTGTTATTAGTAACAACATTAACTTTTCATTCGTCCCTTTCATTCAGCACGCTTACGAGCTTCGTTTTAAAACCCTGCTGTTTCTATTTCACGTGTAAATGAACTGCTTATGCAATATTCCCTTATTTAACTATGTTCGAAGAAAACTGTGTTAGACCGGGAAATCTTATGTGCCGAGTACATGCAGGTGTAACATTCTTCAATGGGACATGCGGAACATGAAGCACAGTGCTGATAAACTTAAATCAGTGAAAATGAAGCTTCCCATATTGCTTCTTTATTTTTGTAACTATTCTCTCTACCAAATACCTTGGTGGTAACTCAACTAAGCTCACCTTTTCTCTAGGCCTTTATTATTGTTTTGCTCTGCAATTATACATTCTCAGCTGGAGCATGCCGGCTGAATTCAGGCCCCAACCATGCTTTGCTATTTCACAATTGCAGGTGTCTAAAATGTTGCTGTGTAGGTTTTGCCAATGATTTCCAACAGGCCACTTAACTAGTATCAAAACCATTTTATACCTTTAATTGCTTTTTATTGCAAACAGTATTATATCATTTTTCATAACACATTTGTTGTAACCTCACTCAATGATTTTGTTACCCCGCCAGCCTGGTTCATAAATCTTGGTGTGAACAAAAATGCCTTATCGCAATACATTCACATGCCCGTCTTGCAGCAAATCTGCAGTGACAGACACCACATGTCTTGGCTTTCCAGCGTAGCTGTGGTGTCAGCAAAAATGAATCTTTTTCTTGGCTCCTCTGCAGCGCTTTGTAGTCAAGCAAAAAGATGACTTGCTGGTTTGGCTTTCCCACAGGACTCTAGTGTAGTGCAAGAAAGTATCGCTGTGCTTATTCTTTTTTTTGTTGTTTTAATGGTGTGCATCTTTCAGAAGAACCCTGGCACTTTGTTTGGAAATGGAGTTTCACACCACAGGCAGTGGACAGAAAGTAGAGCTACTCACTTTTTGCGTATACACGAAAGTTTGGCAGATCACTTGCCATTGACAAACAAGTGTTTGATTTCTGGCTTAAGTTGCAACGCTGGGATAGTTTACTAGTTGGGGGGAAAATACAGCGCTGATAAACGGTACTGAAGTACTTGGAAAGGTGCCGTGATCAACATGGTTTCCATGTGTTAGCAGCTTTTTTGTCCAGTGTTTTTCATGAATATTTGCCGGGGTGCCTTAACATGGCCTGCTTTTGTGAAACAAAAATGTCAACAGTGAAGCACTTATCAATGCTCACATGCTGCTCATTGATACCAGAGTAAAAGTATGTTCAGCACTAATTTTATTGTTAAAGTCACCCATGATCCATACACCTTCCAGCTGTACTTCAACTTTCACAAACACTGACAGACATTCACATCCACGCATGTGGCCTTGGCTCCAGTTCTTCCACAAGGTATTAAGAAGTATTCTCGGGAGCGGGGAATGTCAAGCTCGACACCAGCCATTTCCCCGTAGTTGTACTTGATAAACTATTTTTAGGCCTGTTGGCTTAAAGGATTGTTTAAATGCCCGTTTTGTGGGAGAAAAAAAAAACAGCTAATGGGCACGCAACACACAACCCGTGAATGTGTTTTCTAGCAGCTGGCTTCTGACGAGACTTCCACCATTGTGAACGAAATGCGGGACATTTTATAATGACCCTTACTTCTAAGTAAATTCACTTGAGCAATTTTCCAAAAGAGTTTACACAGTGCGGAGTTAAACAGCAATACAATGTGAAACATTCCCTCACAATTGGAAACTCTTCCTGTTCAGTACCGCAAAGGCTTGGACAGTATACGCTTAAGCACGCTTCACCAGTTCGCGAATACAAGCATTAGTGTCAAGTTGCATTCCGCAGAGAGCTTGGGATGGGCATATAGATGTCACAGCCACTTGGAATTTGTTGATAGCTTGCAAGCCTCTGAGATAAGCTCATCATATCATTAGCCATCCTGCTGAGAGTGAATGAAAGTATTGTGGCTGGTTATGTTCAACTTCCAACCAAGCCAACACAAGAGTAAAGAAGGAACAAGCCCATCAAAATACATACTCAAAGCATATGCAGGAGGAAGTTTTGTTGCCTAACCAGGTTAGAGGAGGCAAAAGGCACTGGAGCAAAGGAAAGGGAATAAAAGCCAAGCAGTAATTGTTATTGAAATCGTGTGGTGCTAACAGACAATCAACTGGCAAGGGTGAAGGGATATTCCTATTCATCCTTTGGCACTTCTTTACATCCATTTGAGCAGATAAGAACTTTTCATCAAACTTGCTAGCTGGCAGTTCCGCGTACCTTCTGTGGATAATTTCAAGGTTGACAAAACGTTACCAATCTGTTTCGTGTGCTTTCAATAATGGCTGCTTACAGGTTGCTTAAAATTCGTAGCTCATTTTAAGCCTTGCCTATCATTTCATTAAGACTTTCCAAGTTGAAAGCACAATGGCACTCGAAGCAACAAATTTGAACATAGATGAACAATAACTGAACTGTCACTTGTTAACCTTATGCACACCAGGCTTTAAAGGACTATTTAGCAGAAGTGCCAAACTTGGCCCACACGGCGATCTTATCGGCTGCACTTCTCCCATGCTTGCACAGTTGGAGCTTGAGCCTCCTTGCACAAGAAGCCAACCAGTCAGCGAATGGTTTCAGCGGTATCTTGAGTAGATGTCCTTGGACGAGCAGTTGGGCTCCACCCACGGAAGTGAAGCTGCGCTCCCTGCACGGATTCTGCAGCGCCGCATGCACAGATCGTTTCCGCGGAGCAGTCAGGATACACTTCTCGGCGATAGTAGTACTGCGGCTGCTGCCCCGCGGGAAAATTTCAGAAGCTACATGCGAGGTCGGATTGTGTTCGATGATGCCATGCGCTACTTGACGACACTCGATTCGTGCACACGCTGAGCACTGCGTCGCTCGCGTTGGCATGTCATCAATGACAGCTACCTCGTTAGCCACGGAGCGACGCGATGGAAAATACTGATCCCCACGTTTTATCATTGAGCCACCACACCAGAATCAGAACACACGGCTTGGCACGCAAAAAGCGAGGCACAAGTAGACAACGAATGCAGGCGCGCAAAGCCGATGGCACAAGACAACGTGAAGCTTACAAAATTTTAAACGACAACACGACAGTTCTAGGAGCATGTAAAAAGGATGCGTTAGGCTTACTAAGGCGTGCAACAGCAAGTTCACGAAAAATACCCAATCTAAATAATTACAAGCACACACCAAAAAAAAAAAAGCGCAGCGAGGCAGCCGCTTACAGCGAGATAGGACGTAACGATGCGTTCAGGAGTCTGCCATTCGAAAACCACGGGGGCGGAAAAAATCGTACCCAAGAGGTGAACATGGGTGAACACCCACATGCTTGGCCCGGCGTCGTTAGCACAAAAAAGCGACATTATCAAATGACGTAAATATGACGTATATTTTGTGACGTCACAGGAAGTTACGTGTTTGCTTTAGCTTGACGTCACTTCTGCGTGGCAGCAGCCACCGCGAGGGGGGCACGTCTCGTACCACACGCCTGGCACGAGACATAGCCTTTTCCATAAGGAGCCGGGAAAGGAGGAAAATACTCGCAAACCAGTTCTCTCGGCGGCCCGCGCGCCTTCCGCTTCTGGCGGACCAGCGTTGCCTGTGCGCGCTGGGCTGCTAACATCGCTCGGCGCGGTGTGCTCCGCTGCGTAGTTCAGGAGTGTTTCGCACCGCGTGCTTAGTTTTTGCGGAACTTTCAACTGTTTTAGCCAATGCTGTGATGCCGTTGAAGGCGCAAACGTCGCTTGGTCAGCACTGTGCGGTGGTGGGTTATCGAACAACCAGAGAAAGCGAGAAAAAGTCGCCGACAGCACGCATCTGCACGACACTGCCTGGAGAACATGCAGTGCGGTTGCGACGTGTTTTTACTGATCGCTTCCCAACGGACATTGAGTTGAGATATCGGTGGACGCCGTTGATAAATCGCAACGACTTTGTGCCAACGACCAACTCTAGGGTTTGTTGGGTGCACTCTGACGGCAAGCAAACGGAGCAAAATCCATTTATCACACGCAAAGCTGCGACAAGGAACGGAACCCCCTGAAATGTTAGAAGTAACTTTATCCCTTACAATACAGCATTGATTGATTGATTGATTGATTGATTGATTGATTGATTGATTGATTGATTGATTGATAATGGGGTTTGACGCGCCGACGCTGCTTCATAGGTGATGAGGCGCGCAGTAGTGGAGGGCTCCGGATTAATTTTGACCACCTGGGGATCTTTCACGAGCGCCGATACAATACAACATTACAATAACTTCTGGTTCCTTGTAGTCAATTTAAAATACCATATATTGTTTGGTCATTATAGCCGATTGGCATTAAAAAATCCCCCTTTTACCTAATCTAACCCTTAAAATCACGGTGTTTTGTTTAGTTTTTTTTTTCAGGTGAACGCATTACACCTCTAAACGATATGAAAGGACAACTTTTCTCCATCGCAACACTGCTGGTCGATAGCAGGATAAGCAGGCAGTCCAATGTGGAAACGCAGCTCGAGATACGTGGACGCTTCATTTGGAAAATAGCTCAAATTGTTCACAACACGGTCAAAGGAAAAGCTTCAAATCCTTCTGCGTTGTCACGGAATCTAAAATACTACAATTACAAAACAGTTACTGCTGATCGCGTAAAGCATTTGTGGTGCAAGCAGAGGTTCCACAGAGGTGGGCTCTGAGCGACAGGCCACATGCGCTGTGCAGAGTTAGGCCAATCATGATCACGATCATTCACGATCATTACCAACCAATATTAACTCGCCCAAATGTCGATCCTTCTGCTCAACCTTCGAATAGTAATTTGACTGGTTGTGCGGTGGTGTTATTTTTCCGCCCAGGTAATTTCGTTTCGTCAGTAACCGTCATAAGTCTAGCTAAGAAAGATTATATTGCATTGCAATCTCAACAACGTAGCAAGCGCCTCGTCGAAAGTCCATCGCGAGCGCGGATCAGCGGGACCCACATATGCCGTGCGGCCTCCGCATTCGACGTCAGCGCTTCCGTAAACATGACTAATCGGTGAAAATAACAAGCATGGTGGCATTGAAAATACGTATTTACTAGCCGATATCGATTTTTATGTCAGTCGGTGCCGTACCGGTAGCGTTCGCATCGCAGAACTGCGGAGCACCACCGGTACCACCGCCTCCAGTGCTACTGCTGCTCGCAACAGCCGGGGTCGGTATCTTCCGCTCTGGTAGCAAATTAGGACCTAAAATTTTTTCGCAGATGGTGAAAACAAAACAGAACACACACACACAAGCACTGCAACCGCTAACTTAACGCCAAAAGCAAATGGCGCCGCCCACCTCTAGCAAGGAAATTGGTGTATATGCAAGTATTATTGTGTTAATTTTCATGAAATGTAATTGAAATGTGTTGTTTCACCAACTGCCTGGTCAGTTTACAAGCACTGCATGCTTTGACTGACCGGAAAATTAATCCTGGACAGAAGACTTGGATAAATATATGAAATGAAATGAATGTTGGCTCCATGCTAGCATTGCAGTGTTGCGCTCAAATGGAACCAGGGGCGCTATTACAATCGCTAAGTGTTTATTGGTGGTGGCTTTTGTTGGTGGCCATCAATGAGACGAGATACTCACCGTTGCTTTATAGGGGTAGTTTGAGATGGTGGGTAGTGAATAATTGGTCTGTAATCTGTTTTCTCTAACCAGCCGTAATTGTTGGAAGTCAATGCTAAAATTTGCATTATTGGTTTTGTTACCTGGTAGTCTTTGAAATGAGCCGAACGGCTACTTTGTGTCGTCGTGTTTTCTCTGAAAGCACTTATAAAACAAGAGCACAGTGCCTGTAGAGTACAGCCCTTTATTTGTAGACAGTCTTCTCTTCCGATGGCCCGGTGTTTCAGCCACTCATGGAGAGGCAGCTCTTGTCGGAGATATGGTACTTGGGCCGCTGTCCGCACCCAGCGTCGTAGACAAAGTGACACTGCGGAATCGCCTTGTTCAGGGCTTTGGCATGGACGTAGTGCAAGCAGAGGGACCCTGCACCAATAGGAACACACCCTTGTTGCTTATACCACTAGAGGGCTTACATGGTACATGTATGCGCGTGCATATCACGAAATGACTGATACTTATTACCCGCGCCGCGGTGGCTCAGTGGCTATGGCATTGTGCTGCTGAGCACAAGGACGCGCGTTTGATATCCGGCCGCGTCGGCCGCTTTTCTGATGGAGGCGAAAAGCAAAAATGCCCAAGTGTTCGATCGAGATTTCGGTTAAAAGATTCCCAGGTAGTCAAAATCAATCCGGAGCCCTCCACTACGGCGCGCCTCATCACCTATGAAGCTTAAATCCCGCAATCAATTGATCAATCAATCGACTGATACTTATTCAGAGGGAGCCAGAGGTGGTGAGATATTACTGTTCCAAAGCTTGGCTGAGCAACTTCAAAGGGACACTGAAGTGAGTGTTAAGCATTGTATAACTATCCTACCAGATTCGAGCCCAGAATTCGTGTGCAATATGTGGAGTTTCTTTGACATATTTAGATATTACTTTTCAATTAGAAAGGTGCGCTTGAAAGTGCCGTATCTGTCGTCTCGGCCTTTCTGCTGCTTTGCTGATGTTGACTGGGATAGCACACACTGCGTGAACAAACAAAGCGCTAATGCATTAACCATGAAATGGGTGGAAATCAGAATAGTATGACAACATGAACACATTATATACCAGTGTGACGTCATCACGGTTGTCGGAGAAGTGGCTGCAGATGGCGCTCAGTGTTTTCTTTTCTGCCACCTCGCATAGCTAAACTGAAGATCCAGGTTGCCGCTAAAGTGTCAAATAGATTACAAAAAGTTACACAGCACTATCTAACAACAAATATGTCTTTGAGAGATTCACTTCAGTTGTCCCTTTCAGTGCTAGTACCAACCTGGCTACACTATTCCTGATCGGTATATAAGGCACCCCACGCCGGAGTGAGTGCATCAATAACTAACGCATTGTTGACGTAAAAGTGCTACAGATGTTCCAAATTATTTTGAGGTATTGTGGACTAATAATTGATATGCACAGAAATGTGTGTCTCTGTGTCCTTAAAAACTCGTGCACTTAGGATGGCATTAGCTGATTTGATGGCCATGGGACTTTTTTTTTGCAGTTGCTCAGCTTTTAGAGCGAAGCTGTTCGCCTCTCATTGGTCAGGAAATTTCGTGTCGCAAGCAAGAAATACACTGCCCTTTCCACTCTGTGGAGAAGGATGGCCAGCAAAGCTGCGGTGCCGAGCCTCAACGTGAGTGACACTATGATTTGCTCGTTTGCAAAAGCAAAACACGTTTGTTTGTAATTTGTATTGCGCGTACTTCCCGGTTAATTACCTAAATGAAACTTTGATGACCAGCTAGATTTTTATTCCAGTGGAAAAACATAGGCTGCACGTGTCCCCCCCCCCCACCTGTACAAGCCCATATTGGCAGCAGACGAGAATTACGCAATATTTACAACTTCCCTGTGAAGTGTAATTTTTCTGAAAGGTAAATAAAACCTGGCGTAATTGTAGAGGCGTCGTAGCGGCTAATTGTCATGATTTGTTTAGGGATAGTTTTAATAAAACAACAGTTAGAGCCATCTTCTGTAATGATGCTCCCTCTGCAACCCTCAATGTGGGAAAGCCATCTTAGGAGAACCAAGCTTACGATACCCTGAAAGTCGGCTTCACCTCTCAACACTAATGTATTGCTGGGAAGACGAATTTTTAGGGGTAATATAAGCCCTGTTATATTAAAGTATAAAGGCGATAGGACTTTTTTTATTTTTTGTCTTACCATACGCTGAAGGTGTGGTGCACAGTTTTACGAACCCCGCGATTTGAGTTGGCGCGATTTCGACAGTTTTACGAACCCCGCGATTGGAACCACCTATCCCGCATTCATCGCATCAATCACAGACGCCAACGCCTTCAAAACGTTTATTTCTAACACTGAATTGTAATTTATTGCAACATTGCCTTTTTGCTGTCTGTTTTCTTTTCTTTTTGTTAGCCTACTCGATTGTCTCTGAAATGCCCAGTGCCTTGAGAGTAAATAAATGAAATAAAATGAAATGTGCGTGCGTTCGCACGTAATTTTTGTCTACATCGCATATGTCCGTGGGGACCGTCTGCTGGATCCTAGCCCATACACAGCTTAGCTGTAAGAACCCAGTCAGGACCCAGCAGTTATTGCCCAAGACGACGAGCACATGCGTCAGGATAATCAGGCATACAGCATAGAGCTCAGTATTCGCGTAAAAAACCCACAAAACAAGTATCGAAACAACATGATGATGATAATGCGCCTGTGAACAATGGGAACCTCCCCCTACCCATGTGTTCCCGGTAAAAAATTAGGTTTGTAGCTGCTCTCGAAAAGGGGGATGAGACTTCATTCGAGGGCGAGTGCTTCGTCGGGCTAGGTAGCCCCCGCATTAAAGCGCCGGAGAAGCCCCAGGTGGAAGCGACAAGCCCTGGCCGCAGATGGGGATAAACATTGTCATACCTTCCCCCATCAGCATTTAATAGACCCTTTTCATCTGTAATCTTAATAGATCACAAGCATGTTCTGGGCTGTGTTGAGCATGCGCACTTACACCTTCGTCCCCTGCTCCAATTTAGGGCCGCTAGCACAGCCACTTAGAAAATGGAAGCCCCCAGGCCAAGAAAATAAAATGTCTAGTAGAGTGGTCTACAACAGCCTCGCTGGGCATACCTTCGCAGGGCGGGATGGCGGCTATAAAGTTTAGTGTAGTCGAGTCTTCCTAGGACTACCTAAGCATGAATATTTTGGTCTCTCTGTCTGTAACTCGATTCAGCCTCTTGGCCAAAGGGAAAGCACGCTTGAACGCGGCGGGCCATACGTGCCCACATTACTCAGCACAAGCACAATATCCGAGGCAAAATGCGATTGCGTAATTGAAATTACCAGTTAAATTAATACACGTCGTATTGGTTTTTATGATAGCAAATAAAAACACTGCACATTAGCAAAATGTGTCAAAGGGAGGCGAGTTAAAAGCAAACACAAAATAAAAACTGGGGTTGATTCCTCTGTCATGGAAATCGCTAAAACACAAAAGTGAAATGTGCAGCGAAATCTGCAGCTGAGCACGATTTGTGGGTCGGGGGTTGTCTTGTGGGTGTGCTTGGCGATTGACGTTCTGATGGCGGGTCGCTTCGGCAAAGGTGTACTGGCATCATTTCCGTGACGGATATGACGTCAGCGAGATCTTGGTGTATCCCGGCATAAAACACCTTCGTGTTAAAATATAAAACCCGAAAACGAACAACCCTCAGTATAACGTACTCTTCAGTTCTAAAGGTTGCTTCCCCACAAAAGACACTGTGTGCAGGGGTGCATCCTTTACAGGCCGCTTGTTTCGTTGTACTGGCGTCATTTCCGTGACGGATATGACGTCAGTGAAATCTTTGTGTATGCCGGAATAAAACACTTCCGGGTTAAAGGGACAGACAACCGATTTTTTCCGAGTTTATATTCTCTATCCCAAATGAAAGGGCATCACTTAAAGCACCTTAACGAGAAGTGGTTTGGCTGATAACGTCCTAGAACTTTTTAATCGAAATTTTTAGATCTACGAGCCATAGAGTTAATACTACTGGACGTATGTGTCCTCCCAAAAAATGCTGTCAACCATGACATACAGTAGCGCGAGCGCGGCAACATACTTTTGTCTGTATGCGAAATGAAAAGCGATATTTAGAAACTTGTCCCCAGCTAAAAAAGTGTGGATCGCAGGCTTTCTTATTCCTTTATGTGTTTTTTAATTCACCAGTCTATTTTGCACGAAGGCGCCATCTGTTGGGATGGACGATAGGTAGAATCTGGCTTCACGTTGTGGAGGTCGGAAATTCGATTCTCCCCGGGGGCGTCATTCTTTTTTAAGCTGCCGTTGGCGTATTTGGAAACTGAAATTGAATATTTTGGCAGAACAAACACCCCTGACTCAGGCAGAATCATGAAAGCTCCTTCACTGGGTCTGTTTACTGAACACTGCCGTTGATTCTGGGCATGGAAGCTCAGTTAGCCACACTGAGAGCAACCCAGCGCCGGCGGGAGCATGGCGGGCAGCGTGTCTTAAAAATTTCCAAAATAGTGTTTAAAAATACATATACAATTTAAACTTATACAAATACGTGTGCTAAAGGGTTTTCAATAAGTGAATAAACGTTTCAGCAGTTAAAAGTAGCAGCTATAGGTTTGCAGGTCACATGACCGGTACACATATTGTAGTGTCAAAGTTCGACATTACGAACCGGCACCCTTCCGATTTCAGAAAGTTTGCTGCTAAATTAAAATTATTTCCGCCAATTTGTTTTGAAAATGCGTGTGGTTACCGGGCTATATAAAACGCTGGCTTTCATACGAGCTAAAGAACATATACGCGACAAAAATCGGTTGTCCGTCCCTTTAAAAGATTTCGGCTTCCCACTGTGTACCTCGCTGGGTCTAGATGCTTGACCGACAAACTGCCTACACAAGGGCATAGATGCGTAGGTGCGTCTTAGAATCAGCACTCGCTCCAGCACTGCGTGGCTGTGAAAAAAAAATGCAAAGGCACTCCTCCATCGAGGTTCACTTTACAGCATCACTCACGATTGTCGGCAGTCACATGCTTCAGCACAAGGCAGCTTTCGCAGTCCGAGTAGAGCACTTTGAATGGCTTCTCCTTGGAACCTGCACGGCATCGTGTTGGGTACAATCTACACTCGACGTCTCGTCGGACACTGTGAATACTAAAAATTAAATCCGTTCCACTCAATGTGAAAGCTGTCGGAAGTGCAGAGCAGTGATTCGCCATAATGGGCTGTAGCGCCGTCATCCGCTCATTGCTACCAACCAATGCAGTTCAGATTTCCCGCCTTCGCAGTGCTCGCGTGCCCCCTGCCTGAAACTGCACCAGCGAGAGTTCTGTTTTTTTTGTGCTTGCTTTTGCATCCCGCACGTTGCACTGCCGCTTTTTTTTTGCTTACTATCGTAAAAACGAGTTAAAAAACCAACCCAACGAGCGTTCTTAACTAAATGAACGCTTGCGCTAACGGTTATTACGTGCGCTAAACAGCGGGGAGATGTATACGACAAGCGCCAGCGGTTCACGAGTTTCGAACACCGCGACGACAGCCGCTACGACGGAACGGCGTGTTGCTCTACTTGGGTCCAGCAAGCTGCAAGCTAGCTACAATGAGAAGGCGAACCCCTAAAGTGCTCCGCACTTAAAAATGCAAGCTACATGGACGGGAGAGGCGGAATCCGCGAGAAGAGCAAACTGAACGAGTTGGTAGAAAAACTGTGCGAAACATAAACACTGTGGAAGAGGAAATGGCCGACAGTAGTGTACTGTCGCCCATTTATTCTTCTAAAGAGCTTGCATTTTGTGCAGTTTTTTTTTACTAGCTGCCAGTTACCCTTGCTGGAAGATTTACATTAAAGAATAAACAATTACTTCTATTTTAGCTAACATTTCTACCTCCTAGCTTTTTACTTTGAAAGCTAACGAAGCCAATTGTTTGCGAAAAAATAGCTAAAGCTGGCATTCCTGTAACAGAACGGACAATCAAGAAAGTTGGCAGCTATTCATCTTGGTGTTCTAAGCGCTCACAACACAGGGACGCAGAAAGCAAGACGATGCAAGGCGCTAGCTAGCAACAATTGGTTCTGTGAACTAGTTAATTTTACCAACCTGTTCATTGAACCAACTTGTTAATTGAGCCAATAATTGCTAGAGTGCCGTGTCGTCTTTCGTTCTTCATCCCTGTATTGTGAGCGCTTTGAACACCAAGACGACTGGCATTTCTCTCTCGTTTCCCTTGCATTTTTTTGTGACATGAAGGAGCAGGTCAACAAAAAGCATACAGTTAGTCCGGGCCCTGTCTTCAGCTTTCACTGTCATCGCTATCTTCCTCAGTGCCTGCTGGCTTTCACGTTGGTCGCAATGATTGGAAGCCAATCAGAAAGGGCTTTGTGGCTCAGTCTTGCCATTAAAAATGAGTCTTCAAGCACCGCCTTTTACGGGCGGGGCTTGAAACTGAAACATAGTCTGCCACCTGTGCTGAGGTAGCGTATTTTATTTTGTTTACTGGCTGAGGTTTGAATTTTCTGGAAGCATGTGACCACCGAAAGTCCCTGCACACATTTATTTTAGTTACGTATTCAACTTCCTGCTTCAGTGTTTGTTTAAAACACGCTAAAGCAAGCTCCACTTGTCCCGTTCAACGCCAAAGTTTCGTAATGTCACAAAATGTTGTGCGGGAAGGTCTATGGTGCGGGGATACCTGCTTTCACACTTTTGGCATTGTTTTTTTTTGTATTAATGAACTGCTGCTGCTTCGAGTGGTATCATTTGTATTTACGACACTCTACGCTGCCGGATATGGGCCAACTAGATTTTGCACTTTGCCGTGACTTATTTCTTTTTCAAAGTCATGTGAAGCTGAAAACTGCTAGCAGCTCCTTTGCGTAGCATACATCACTTCAAATAAAAATCCGCGGTTATCACAAACCAACGTATGCGGGTTCACAAGCCCGAGATAACCGGCAGCCAATTACCACAAGTGCCCGTTCCAACCAATGGCCCGTTCTCGGGCTGATGGCAGGGTGGCCAGATGCCGGCGAGTAAACAAGAAAAGATAATTTCGAAAGAAGTCCAAAAGACACAGCGCGACTTTTGGGAGGAAGCTCAAAACATGCCAGAGTTTCACAATCGCTCACACTCATGAAAACGGTTTAATTTTATGACATTGTAAAAGAGAAAAATAAACTATACTCGGTGACAACTTAAGAACGGCACCGGAAGTTGCCGCTGTGCCTTATCACCGTAGCCGGATGTTCCTCCACTCGGCGAAAGTTGGGCGTTACTGGGAATATTTTGAACATGGCATGAGCCGTTCCCGTGATTTTTAGGGCTTAATATGCTTATAAACGACTCCAGTGACGACAAACAAACTGCGTGAGACAAGGCAGACGATATCACGCATTCGTAGCAAACCCCTTTCAAAACGCGCGCGCACTGACGTCACGGGTCCGGCGCTTTGGCGGAGTGATACACTACATGAGGTGGTGCCGTTCTTGAGTTGTAACCTGAGATAAGACTGGAAAGCAAATCACTAACATTAAAGTTTTTGTATCGAGAAGATATCTAAATCTATGAACAAAAGCTCTTACTCAACTTATATCGTCGTCTTCTAGGTAGTCTCCACACTGTTCCAGGCACGTTTGTCAGCAATGGAATCACGCCAGTACGTGATTGCCTTACTTGCTGATCCCCCAAAGTATATGGTTCGTTTAATACCCTACCTAATACCCTACCTTGCGCGTGTGTGCTACTAATCGCGGGAAAATTCTCAGCTTCCACTTCAACTGAACTGTGCATTTTTTTTTTCATTTGAAAAGCTGCAACATTTTTGTGGTCAGTTGAAAGTCCCGGCAGTGAGGTTTCGAAAATTGAGACGACAACGTATACGTGAATGTTCCCGCCCAACGTGGTATTCTTCATTAATCGCGACGTTAATCTGCGAGAACTCGTGCTCGACGTCGGCGCTGCTGAAGAGCACGACCGGTGACAACAGGAAAAACTCGGCTATTTCCTTGACACCGCCTTCAGCAATTGCATCCGCTAAATAGATTTTTTTCGAGTTTTTGACGAGAAACGCCCCAGTGAACGCCGCGAGCACTACAATAACGATATTCTCACGAAAGAAGCAAATAAGACCAAAAAGCGACAAGCGGCTGAAAAAAATCTTCAAGCGACTTGGTGAAAAAAGAAGCCCAAGTCCGCCTGTAATAAGCGGAGCTGGTAACGCTGGCTGATGGCATTGACGAAGACACGAGTCTCCGACCAATGGTAAGGGTGCAGAGTGGCCAACTTTTTATCTTGGGCCGAGAGATTTCCAACGAATCACAACAGATGAGTGCCAATTTCTAAATAAATAACTCAACCAACTAACAATTCATTCAAGTAACTAATACCCTCGTGCAGTACAGAGCTCCGAAAAAGCACACGGATGCGCATACCTTCGTTATCCAGTTTGATTCTGACAACGTTTTTCGGACCCCCTGGGGTGCTTGATTTGAAGCGGAACGTGGCGTTTCTGAAACGTAAGAGAGAGAAATTGTGTGATTTCGCATATCCGGGAATTAACATGGCCGAAAAGTGTGGTTTTGCGGCACGAACCATGGGAATTGCAACTTGTGAGCAAGCCACCTGAAGGACTTGTTACTCAACCTACGCTCGTGTAAGTTTTCTTGCTGTGAACAGCTCGTTTCTCGCACCCATTAAAGCTAAATACACTAAATGCAAGATGATCTCCGTGTACGATATGTTGTACGGCTGCTGGAAACAGGCATGTTTTATATTCGTTAGCTATTGTCATTACATTTACTAGAGCGAAAGCTCTAGCTACTACACTATGTCTCGCAAGGTCTTCCATCGCAGGTGTGACGCAGGTGTAACTTCACGCCACGTGTTCCACTGCAGAGAGGCATTGCGGCTGTGCTCGCTCGGAGCCTCGTCGCTGCGGTACAACGTGACCAGGCGATGGTTTATAGCTGCTGCTTCGGTGCTTGGTCGCTCAGTCCCGCCATGGATGTCGTGCCGTCAGCGGAGCGCAAGTGGGGCAGGTGTGACGTCACGCCACGTGGTCCGTCGAGGAGAAGGCGTCGCAGCTGCGCTTGCTCGGAGTCTCGTCGCTGCGGTAACACGTGACTAGGCGAAAGTTTGCGGCGGTTTCGTCGGCGCTTGGTCCCTCAGTCTCGCCATGAAGTGGCAACGCCGCTGGAGCGCAAGAACTGCGCGATAGCGTTCAAGTGACACAACCAAATGAAACTAGCGAGGGCACACTACAATCGCCCAATTACGTTTCTTCGCGGTGGGTTTGGGAGGCGCCCGCCAATCGCACAAACAAGATTCTGTGACGCCATAGATACCTCGCCAGAAAGTCGCTAATCTTTACTGTTTTCAGTTTGTGACAAATTTGGTATAATTATAATCGGGACAAAGCACGCTTTGTAATAAACCCAATTAACGAGTATTTCAACTTCGTGGCGGGCTTCTGAAGCGCTTTTAAAACCGGGCAAAAACTCTTCTTTTTACAATTATTACATTGGTCAGTTTATGCATTTAAAGTTTTTTTCGTCATTTTTAGCTTGGGGGCAGCGGTATTCGTCGTTAAAGTTGACCCTACGCCCCGCCCACTGCTTCCTGCCGCATCGCTGGAAGAGCGAGAAACTTAGAGGCAGCGACCGGAAGTAACGTCATTATCGGAAGACGGCCAGGTACGTGCGCCGCCGCTTCGCTGTGCCCCAGTTTTCTGGGCGAAGTTCCGAGTTAAGCAGGCGTGTAATCTGCACTTGATTAATCGCCATTGTCTAGCAGTTGCTTCCGCGTCGATTTTTAATCGTAATGCTACTGTGTGATTCCCTAATGCGAGACCTAATTAGAGATTTCCTACCCGAGCGGCCGTAGGCCTATTACATGCCTTGCACGAGTAGTCGCGGGTGCCGGCCGGGTCGTCGGGTGCTCTGTGCTTCATACGCGAAGCGACGGGCTCAAACAAATACGGGAGGTACCCCAAGTTCCTGATCCATTATTATTCGCCTCGAGCGCGGCCTGTAGGGAGCGCCACTGAAATCCCCTAGCGGCTCGTTTCGAAAGCAGGCGCGGGAGTCTCCGTCCCCTGGCGCGGCTGCCTTTTGCGGGATGTTCACGATTGAGATTTAGCGTTTGCGGGCGTTGTAAATTTCATGTTTTATGTGACGCAGTCACTCTGGTCGCATATGGGTGTGTTTACGAGAGCTATTATGTTTCTTTTGCACAGCATGTACGTCATTTCATATTAGTTCTTGCTATAAGGCGTGTGTGGCACATATTTAACGACGTACAGGCTGGTCGCGGAAGGCGTATTGTCCTGATTGGCTAATCACATCCCCGAAACATAATTCTGCGACGTATATATCGAAGCCGCATTCATTGTCCACCTTCCTCTCACTGTTATCAGGTCTAAACGATGTAGAATTCAGTTTTGTGCCTGACTGGAGGTGACATTCGCCGAGCCCGGAAGACGACTCATAGCTCTTTAGCACGAAGCGCAGCTGCTTTTTAAGTGACCTAAACGTACTCTTTGCAGATCACCATAACATTTACAAGCGAAACAGTGTGTGTTATTTCAACGTAAGTAGGACGGATAATGCAGAAATAAACTCGAGGCGTATCAGACCACAGCGCTCGCTTCCCGTCTTGCTCGCCTGTGAGCATAGCTGAAAGCATTCATCCGCTGAAAACATAATCCTCTGCGCGCGAAGCTCATGCCCGTACGGCGCACGAAACGGCTCGCACCACACATGCCGCGGCAGCGACCGCTCTTCGCTGCCGTCCAGAATCAAGGCCGTCGCGAAAAGCAAGGTAAACGTGCAAGAGAGGATGATAGTGTGGTGAAAAATTGTGTTAGGGATTGTCATCCAAGGTGATTTCGAAAGAGGTGATCGAATTTGTATCGCGATGCGGAGCGCCGACCGGTCGCGGAGGCTCGTCGACGGCCGCAAACGAACCTGCCCGAGCACGAGTTGCGGCGAGAGGCCGATGGATGGCGTTACCTGCACCATCGCTAGATCGCTAGAATGACTATCAACGTAGGAATAAGGTTCCACATGCGAGAAAGGGGATGATAGTGTGGTGAAAAACTGTGTTAAGGATAGTCGTTCGCAATTGTAGGGATAGCAGCGACCAACTATCTCCCTTGGTGCAAAGCCTAAAGTTCCCAACATCAGCGGCGACTCCGTGCAACCTGAGCCGGCTGGAGCTGTTGGGGAAGGCGTTCTAAAGCTCATCGGGGACCAGTGTTCTGCGCTTGGGTTTCTCTACCTTTTGGGGGGCAACCAACGTTCGGTTCCCCTATTCTAAAACATGCGTATGTGCAGCAATGCCACGTTCCGCTGACTAGGCCGAGCAGCGAACCCGGCACCAGAACCTCTGCGCGACGCAGCGACCGGCGGCGGCCGCACTGCCTGTGCGCATCGCAGGCCGTTGCACAGAGCTTGTTGCCGCCTGTCGAACTGTAAAAAACAAAGTTCCACATTCGAGGATGGGGGGTGATGGTGGGTTTCAAAAATTGTGCCAGGAATTGTGACTAGCGCTCGTAGTGAAAGCGGCGAACCAATATCTGCGCAACTTCCCTGCACCCGAGAAACAAGTCGGCCATGAGTCGTCGGGGGAGAACGCCGCGAGCGAACCTGTTGCGTTTATACTTCCATCAGGCTCTCCTATTCTAAGGAAAGATTGTGTGAGCCCTCCATTCACCAGAGGACCTTCTGGCCCGAATCTGAACGGGAACCGAATGAGATCTTCAGGCCGAGCGGTCACCGCAGCGCCGGCACTTCCGAATATGACGTCATCTGCCGCCAGCCAATCGCGAAAGGCAGCCAGGGCTCTCACCGTGCCTGCGGGCAGGGGTCGTTTGTTTTGACGAAAAAAGATGGTTTGGGTGTATTTACACATAAAATAAACATGTTTTTCGAATTCAGCGTCAAGAAAACCATAATGTAATTCCCCCAACAAAATTTTTTTTAAAAGCTCTTCCCCAGCCCTTTACGGCTGATATGCAGGAGCGGAGCATACGTCAGAGAGCGCAGAATTTATCCTAACCCTAATCTCACTATTTACACCGAACCAATTTCCTGTGCGTGTGAAGGTTGCATTTCTGGCACTGGGGAGGTAGTAACTGCCGCTAAATTTGATGAAACGCGTACTTCTCTCCCTTGGGCGTGTACGAGAACCGCATGAGCATCTCGTCGTTCACCACTGGCGTCACCTGGAGGATGTTGATGCAGCGGGCGTCCTTGCCGAACGGGCTGTCTTCGCTGGTGCGGTACAGTAGGTACCAGGTGCTGCCCTCCCAGTCGCACTGCAGGAGGCCATAGCGGAGGAAAGCGGTTGATCAGAACGCTTCCTTCCGCGGTGTTTAGGCGCGCGGAACTTAGAGGGGCCATGACGACAAAATGCAAGTTTGGTTCATTCGAAAGATTACTTCGTTCGAATCATGCTGACACCACTTTTAAAGTAAACATCGCTAAAATAAGCTGTATAATTATGAAAAAAGGGAATGGCCATGCGACCCACTAGCTCATTTCCCGCAACAGAACCTATGATGTCATACCAGCCAGCTCTTCGATTGGCGGAGGCCGGAAAAAGCAAACGCAAATTAGGCAGAGCTTATATATAAAGCTTGCCGAACGAGCTATTCGCGCTTAAATGCAATGCATATTCATCTTACAGCAGTAAGAATGGTGGGACAAACAGTGGAAGTTACGAAAGCACACGTAAACATAGAAGTACCGATGCGTACTGCTGTTGGTACTGCGCGCACTATGCTTCGTTTAGATAAACAGCACTGCGGAGCTCTGGGGTTGTCTCAGACGACACTGGCCGATTGACGCAAGCGACGGTGTCTTACGTGACCATATTTGTCGAGCGAGCACCATATTTCGCTGAAACGATTATTTTCTCCATGAACAAAAACAAGCCAGGCTTAAATACGGTCACAAACAAACCAAAGGCAGAAAACGCCTTGCCGCGGTGTGGTGGCGCCATCTAGGTTGACTAGCAGTAAGAAAGTCTCCGCTCCACACCAAGTTTAGCTGTAAGACCTGTTCTTGTGATGTCATTGCAAACTTCGCTCAAACTCGCGTTTTGGCGCGAAAATTAAAATTTTAGCCTAAATTGATTAATTTCGCAGTGAATAAAGTATCATTTTCTCTCGGACAAGCCCTGGGGGCACTATAGAACAAGAAATCTGTTGAATAAAACCAACTTGTATTTTGTCTTCATGGCCCCTTTAAGGTCCTGAGGTGCTTTGAACGTCAAACATCTCAGCAGTAAAATCTCAGGAGCATTAGTGCGGAAAGTTGGGCTAGTTGGTACTCGGTTAACCGGGACATGTTTTATAGCGCAAAAAAAAAAAAGACGGGAACTTAGAGAAGAAGGAACTAGCGTATGTCCCGTCCGTATTCTCTCCAAATTCCCGTCTTTTTTGCGCTAGAGAACATGTCCCAGTTATCTCAAGGAGGACTTCATCAAATAGCCCGCGAATATTTGATGCAGTGCTAAAGTTTCCCTTAATGGTCGGCATTAGAGTCGGCATTAAGAGAAACTCTCACGTCTGGAGGGGGGTATAGGAAAGCACGGGCACCTGTCCTTCAAATCGCGCGAGGAATTTTCAGAAACCCAGACTCTCCACGGGAGTTAATTTGCACCGATTCCCATTAGGCTGTGGCTTCAACATACCCATACCCAATTCTCGCATACCCACTCAAGGGGATTGGCCAATGGCGATGACAGATACTTTCTCAACAAACACGCTCTACTCGCTATAGCAAAATCCGCATTAAAAAGTGGCCTCGCAAGTTCAATGTAGCGTGCTGAGGCCAACCAAGCATTTCAATCGAGTGCAGTCTATCAACGGATAGCTGAAGGCCTACAATGAGTCCTCCTCAGTAGGGATAATTGAGCCCCCAACAATTTAGCCCAACCTGCATCTCCCCTCTCCCGTCTTCCACACATTTCCTAGAGGCGCCGTTGTTGGGCATCCTCGATCAACCAGTCCTAGACAGTCCGCGGGCAGGCCGAGGACTGCCCTCGGACAGAGAAGCCCCTAAAACTACATGAGAAAACCGAGAGCAGGAACGCGTCTAGGGCAGTCCGTGGACAATCCGAGACTGATAATCGAGGAAGACCACAGTGAATAAAAATCTTGCAGCTTCAACATTAATATCGTCAAAGGCTCGATGCCGATTCACCAATTCCAGTGTGGCTGTGACTTCAACGTAATAACCAACCAACACTCTCACACGTCCACTCAGTGGGATTGGCCAGTGACGATGACAGCTGTATACCGTCAGAGGCTCGTGGCCTATTCACCAATTCGCGTCGTCAGCGACTTCCGCATATCCAACTCGGAGGAGCGCTCTGTGAAGTTCACTTAGACATATAACAAGAAGTGGTTAAGTGTCCTCAGAGTGTTTTGTCGGGTCACCAGCGGAACGGTGAATTTGCGGGGACCATAAACACTCAAGCTGTTATCACCTACCTAGCGTAGACGGGATCACAAATGCGCCAACAGTGAGATGACGGAGAAGTGGGACCAAGCACATCTACGGCTAGTTTTCGCTTTTCCTTTTTGCATTATGTGGTCCTTGACCGACGGGGGCAGTGCCGGCTTACGACGACAGAGCACACGGTGCCATACCTTGGACATGTCCTGGAAAGGCGCCAGCCATGGCTTGGTGAGTCCGCTACTCTCAGCGGGTATCACTCCCCAGAGGCAGAGGCAGGCCAGGAAGTTGGCGATAAAAAGGGACATCGTGATTGCTGCTTTCCGTTACGAGGTGCACTTCCGACTGGAGCTCTGTTATGAAGGCTCGCGGGTGGGAACTACAGGCTGAGTAGAATTACGGGTTGCCTGCCTCGCATTATATTGGTTTACTGAGAGGGTGTTACCAATTAGTACGCAAATAAAAAAAACACAACGCGAGAAAGAAAAAAAAAACAGACTACATGTTGCCGTAGCGTTTATTTTTGTATATGACGCTGCCACGCATGGGTTGCTGCGGGCCCGCAATGTGCGCTTTCGTTTGCGAAACGCTATCTACAGCACGACATGAATAAACTCTACAAACGAATAAGTAGACAAACGAACAAACGTTCATCACGTATGCACCCTACGCCATGCGAGGTTCGGCTGTCTGTGCAACGTATGCAGGCCGGAAAGTTAGCGTACAGTTTGTAGATCCATACGCCCCAACCTGCGGCACCACAGGGGTGAAGGGCGATGAACCAAACGACGAGGCCAATGACTCCTCAAACGCGAAAAGCAGCGCAGAGTAGCGGAAGGCCACGCGCAAATTCCCGCGGGTGGATTCTCTTCTGATGGTGCCTCTGATGAGATCAAATGAGGTTAAGCGTTGTGGAGCGAAAAGTGCTCGCACTCTGACTGCGTTAGCTGAGCAGGCATGGGAGAAAACTGAACAAGTTTGACTACATAGGCTACGCAGGACTAGCTCAAGCAACACCAAACGCCTGCTTTTTTGGGCCTTGTCAAGTTGCCTGCGCGAGCAAAGCTTTCCCTGTAACTTTCCAAGAAGTTTCTGTAATCATTGCGGGAACACTGTGAATAAATGAAGTATTACACCTCCCACTTCACAATAATAGAAATCTACGCTTTTTCCTGAAGGTCACTGGTCAAGGTTGCAATTAAGCCTGGATGGCGATCAGTGACGGCAAGTTTCCCTAGCTGGGATCGTCGGCCCCATTCTGGGCACCACAGGGACCTCAAGGACGGCCGTGGGCCCCGTTGTGTAATCTTGGGTTCAAAGTCCTAACGTGGCTAATACGGCTTTCGAAGAAAATCTTGGGAAAATAACCCACTTCCAACGCTCAAGCAGCATTCGGAACTTGCAGTCTACAAAATGTTGCACAAGGAGCCATTTCGTTGGTCCTCTGGAGAGTCGGTGCGAGTACCCGGCGAAAGGAGACTAATTAGCAGAAAAATGTTAAAGGAAGCCTTGAGCGTTCCCATGCCTGTTGACAATGCTGAAATTCTAGATGAAGTGCGCTTGTCATCTGTTCGTCCTAGAGAATTTCCGAAACATTCTGCTGCAATCCCACGGATTGGACGTAGCGCGCAAACTGGACACGTTCTTCTCCGTCGGATCGGAAAGCGGGCTTGTTTTCGCTTCAGCGTCGCATGGGATTCGCTGAGTAGATTTGGATGGAGTCTTAAATGCCTTCCCCCACCCCACTGAATTCCGTATTTTGCATCTCAGCGTATATTCCCCGCTATGCCGCTTCTGCGAAACCCCTGGGAGGCTTTCATATGATGGGGGCTGCTACCACGCCCAACTACATTCGCGTGATCCCTCGCATTCTTACGAGCTCTGGGAGAGAGCTCTGACCAGCTCCGACTTCAGTGATCAGCGCCTGCTGGTGTTCAGGGCTGTTGAGGCTGGAAAAACTCAAGAAGTCTTGTACTGAGGACTCCTCCCCATTGCTTTTCGCAGTAACAATGTTTACCACCTTCTCTCTCTTCGGCTCAATACTTAGAATGCGCGGAACCACTTGGGTCCATTCCGAACATTACAGGCGTACCGCGGGTGCCCAACCTTCACCGGCCGCCCTGCCGGAGCAATTTTTCGAACACCAGAAAACTTCGCAGAAATCACCGAAACACTAAAAAACCTTAAAGCCTCAAGAAAATAAATGTGGTTAGGGAGGGCCTGGGAATCGAACCCAGCACCTTTACTCCGTGAAACAGGCAACCTAAGCACTGGGACACTCCAAAGACCCGAGGCGAGCGGGGTAGCGGCGGCGGGGAACAAGAACGTGTGCACCCATTCAAAAATGAAAAAAAAAAAAAAACAAAAAACGCTTCCCAGGGGCCGGAATCAAACCAGGGTCCCTCGCGTTATGAAACTGGCGCCTACCCGACTGCGCTTTCATCATCTTTTTTAATGCATGGAAATTTTAGAAGAAGCTCAGACAAGACAATTGACACACAATGCAAACACCTAACAGACAGCAAAGGGTAAGGACGTTAGTCTAACAAAGATCGGCACCATTTCAAAACTCAGGCAAGCAAACGACACCCATGCAAAAGAGGCAGCCACCACTCTGGTGGATAACTCTGCGCAGCAGCAAACACGCTCCGCATTAACGCCGCCAGTTCCCGCAAAATGCACCTGGTCGGCCTTGGGGGTTCCGCATGCCGATTAGTCACGCGGCACTTCCACAAGCTAAACAATCCTAGGGGAACAAAACATCATATGGCACCCGATTAACATCGTCAAATGGCAAGATATAAATGGTATACGGGGTGATGTCAATGTCCTTTTTTAGTGTCCGTTGCGAAATGTCCCAGAAAAACACCGTGTCACGGCACAACACAAAAAACAATGGTCAATAGTCTCTGGTTGATTGCACCAGCGGCAATTGTGTGACCAAGGGATCGACATCCCTTTTTCGCGCAGCCATGTTTTAACGCATTTTTTTCTTTATTGCATGGGGGAATACGCTAAGACATGATAGTTCGAGGACACTGCATAGTCAAGCAAACACGAGAATCCACGAAAGTTAGAAAAAAAAAATTAGTAGTGGCTTAGCTCTGCTATGCCAGGATATACGTAGCGTGAGCTAAGGTTCAGCAATCCAGTCCAATACAGTCCAGTCCAATTCAGTCTAATCCAGTCCAGTCCTGTCCAGTCACTGCTCCTCGCGCATGCTCAGCACGGCTCTTCACGAGCCACGCGGAACGGCTATCAAGCGGCTCCAGTGCAGCGTCAGACTTGGCTACTGCGCAATTGAGGCGCACACCTGGGCACGCGCCGGCGCCAGTGCGTCTGCCGCGGCTATGACGCAACACAATCCAACACAATCTACTTTAATCCAATCCAGTCCAATCCAAATCCAATGCAAGCCAAGCCACGCGAAGCCAAGCCAAGCCAATCCAATGTCCCTCGCGCTTGCGCAGAACGGCCCTTCACGGCACACGCGAAACTGCTCAACCTCGGCCAGTGTAGCTTACGCTACAAAAACACAAATTCATCAAAATTCAGGCAAGCACACACCGGCGTTCAAAAGAGGGAGCCACTCAGGTACGTGGTTGATCGAAAGAGTTACACAGTATGGACAAACGCCACAGTTTCTCGGAAATATGACTTTATGGATCTGGATGGCTCAGCATACCTACTCCATAAGCGACATAAGCGACATCGCCACAGGCAGTACAAGCCAATTAAAACAAACATGTCATAGGGGGGCACACCAGGATAGCCGAATGGCGAAAATAGGATTGAGAAAGACGTCCTATTCATATATTTCCTCAGCGTTCGCTGCAAAATGTCCCAGAAAAAGACAGCTTCTCTGCAATCTACAAAGCAGGGATCAATGCTCTCTGGTCGAGAACAGAGGCAGCAATCTGTCGGTCAAGCTATAAAAAGACCCCGGTCTTTTATCCAAGTTTTAACAGGGAGCATACCAGTGTGTAATTTAAAGAAAAATGTTTTAACACATGGTGGAACACATCGCATACCGGGCGCACAGCATTTTCTTTGGGTTCGCAGCGGGGGCGTCGGCCTTTTACCTGGCCGCGGGTTCTAGCGCGTGCTGACGCGACCCACTTTGGTAGAGATGTGAGAGCCTGCGGACGACACGACCAGGGCTCGCCAGTCATGGAGAACTTTCAGCGGCAAGTTCGGAAGTCCATGAGTGCTGCAGCAATAGGGTCTCCTACAGAGGGAGAGGGGCTGCCATCTCTGCTGTTTCCTTGCACCACTCGCCCAAGCTGCGCCATTTTTTAGAGAACCTACACTGTACGCACTCAAATTATTTGCACATGTACTGTTGGGAGCAAAAGTCTGGATACCACGAGAGCAATGGCCGAAATGCGTTGCAGCGCCATCATGCGAAGGAGCGTCCGCTGCCGAGAGATTGGTTGCATGCATAGAGTTTCATAATAATATACTAGAGGGAGATCTGGCGCCACTGTCTAGGGGAGCCGCGCTTCGGCGAGCGTTCCGTCATGTACCTGGCAGGCACGTTCCACTCGTCCTTGACATGAGTCATGAACATGCTGAAAAGTTGCCTCTGGCTGCAAAAAAGCAACAGTATAATCCTGAAGGGTCATCAAATTTGTCTTGTTTTTATAAAATTGAACCTTCAAAAAGATTAATTTTTCAGTGATTATGTAGAAGCTTCAGGCACAATGAACAAGAAAAAAATGTTACCCTTTTTGTTGATTTTGGCTTCGAGACAAGAGAGAAGAAGTAGGCGAGGAACGTCGCTAGCGGCAATGGCGCCGCCCACTGCGGCCCGCGACTGCAGCGACAGATTTCCCTCTAGTGTATATTAGTATGAAACTCTATGGTCGCATGGGCGTCGTCAGGGGGTGCAAAAAGGGCGCTCTTTGGGCAAGAGTGCAAAAGAGTGCAAAAGTGCACTTTCTCGGGGTGGCGCTGCAATGCGTTTTGGCAGCTGCTAGTGCGGAGGAGGAGGAATAAACGTGTCTCAAAAAGAGTCAGCCCTGGGGAAGAGTCCTCATTCCAGGACCCCTTGAGTCCGTCCGGCTTCTTGGGCTCTCTGCACCAGCCAAAGCTGGTCGTCAGGGTCCGAGCTGGACAGTACTCTCTCCCAGTGCTCAGGGGAGGGGAAGGGCAGGGGGGGGGGGTGCGGAATCGAGACCTGCGCTCCCGACAGTAGAATGATGGCGCAGCGAGCAGTGAACCTATTGCAGGAGCGGCAACATTTGAAATTTCCCCGAAGTTTCTTGGGCCCGGCGACACATTAATTGGCTTCAAGTACAGCAGCCTAACAGGTTGCGACATCAGTGGTTCAAAGAAAGTTCTGACTGAGAAGCGCCAAGACAAGGTTATATTTTTACCGTTTATAGGCAAACGTTACAGGCAAAGGATCACTGTAAGCAAGTGTTCCGCACCACCGACGGGGAGGCGGAAAAGCCCCTGTGTGTTTATCGACGGCCACATGCAGCTGCGATTAGTAGCTTTCGTTTTCACCAGTTGCCTCAGCGGCGTGTTGCAGGTGGCAGGGAAAGACATGGGAACACTGCGCTTCCCCATCGTTCGTTGAGCCCAATAAGTTCGCCGAACTTAGTGCGAGCAAGCAGCGCTTTTGGTGCAAGCATTCTTCTGCAACTCCATTTATTTGTATCTCTTTGGTTGACTACTACACGAAGGGCCAAAGCTGACTTATCTGTAGAGCTGCTTTCTAGCATAAAGGTAGTACTGCGAAGAAGACATTTTTAACGTGTTCGCGAACCGCGCATTCTTCTTTGAAGGCCGAAAACTGAAAAAATACAGACTTCGGGGGAAAAGAACGATTTATGGAAAAATTACCGGAAAAATGGTCGCGTATCTGCTCCTTTCGTTGCAGATGTTGACGAAAGACGATAGTCGACTGGCGCCCCTGGCAAGTAAATGCTCCCCTCTCTTTCCCGCTCACCTCTAACGCTGTTACTCTCCCGTCACGTTACTCCCAAAGATAAATACGCGATAGGTTCGCTCAAGTCACTTTAAATTTACCGCGCTCTCCTGCTCCAAGTCGAGTGTCTCGTTGTCAGCGCTTCCGCACGGCGGAGATGCGCGTGAATCGAGGCACCCTACTACGTTTCCCTACTCTACGAGCGTCCCAAGCGGAGCGTGGAACCGATCTAGACCCCACTACGTTTCCCTACTCCACGATCGTCCCAAGCAGAGCGTGGAACCGACCTAGTGGAACCTTTCGTTGCTGTTGCCGTTTGATTTCTTAAAAGCTGCCAGGAGCGCGGGCAACAGCAGGCGCCGGTTTTCTGGAGTTGATGTAGTATTTCATTTGCTATCGCACAAAACCGTGAGCGCGGGCCTCGCAGCGACCGCCCGGCAGATAACAAAGCCAAGAAAATGCCGAGGGCTTGGGTGTGCGTGCCTCGTGGCGACCGCCCAGCGTCCCCGGTGCACGTTTGTCAAGCCAAGTAAATTCGCTTTGGGAGATTGGCCAAGATTGGGCAAATATAAACTCCAGCGTTCGCTGTAATCGTGGCAAGACTCGCTTGGAACGAAAAAAAAAAACACGTCGTAGCGTACGTGCTATCCAACGTGCTGTCCAATGATTACCCCTTTCAAAAAAATGAAGAAGAAGCTCACACATGGCAATAATAATAGAAAAAAAGGTTGTTGCGGAAGTAAGGAGGAAGCTAGTCTCCTGCAATTGTGTGCACTTACAAACTCCATCCCCTATTTCTGACTGAGAGATTGGCTTTGCGTTGATGTTTAGGGTTTGCAAAGTATGTAGCTAACTCTGTGATGTACTTCACTTCTGCATCGATTGAAATTGCTAACTGCATCAACATTTTGGAAACTTTTTGAACCTCCATTGTACAAGGCTCAGCCCATTTTTTCTCGTGAGGCCTGACTTTTTCTGAGGAGGCTGCTGCCTCTTCGTGCAGATCTTTTCCTATTCTGCCCATATCCTGATAGCTTGTCGCCTGTCGAGATACGCCTGGACAACGTTTTCCCTCCACATACGAAATTATTGCGGGCCCGATTACTGAGCAGTTTACTTAAATATCATTTGTCTACTCTACATAGCCATCTCGACATTGCCACAGATGCCTAGTTTTAAAGTGAAAAGAAGGCGGGAGTAGGTATATATTCTCAGTATCTAGATCACGCTGCGAGACGATAACCGGATTTTTTCAGGCGGAATTATTGGCGATAATCTTAGCCCTTAATAAACTACAGCATAGATTTGCGGGCGCGGCTATCCTTTCAGATTCTCTCTCCGTGTGCACCGCTTTAACAAATGATAAAGATTCTTCCATTCTCCGGTCATTCCATTCACTCGTTCATTACCAGCTTCGCGAGATCCGGTTGGTGTGGGTCACTGGCCACGCAGGGATAATCGTAAATGAACTGGCAGACCAGTTAACCAATTTGGCTCTTGATGGTCCTGTCGTCGTGAATTGTCCAATTGACAGTTTTCCGTTGGGGGTGAGGAGGTTCAGGCGCCTTCATATTTTACAAATTAATCGTCAGGATGCTCTTCGTTTATGCTCCGACTATATTCACCTCTTTCGCTTATGTAAGCCTAAATTCTGCGAATCTCGTAAATAAATAAATTTTTGGCAGCACTTAAAAAAGGGCTTATGTATGCCTTCTTTATTAATCTGCGTATTTTGCGTAGTTTGCAGATGCGGTATTTGACGTGCATGTGATGTACGCACGGTATACTTGGGTTTGATGTGCATAAATGTATACATAACAGCGTGAATTATATTTACTTTTGTTATGTATACATACGCTCTTGCTCTTCTTGTGTTTTTTTTCTATGGTGGTCATTCCTCGTCCTGCTATGCTTGTGAGCCAAATTGTTGGTTTTGTTTCCACCCATGAATGACCTATGCCGGTTTATGAATGGCTATTTTGTACCTATCCCACTCCTTCTATAACCCCAAAGGGGATGTTCAAATAAAATAAAATTAAACTAAATTGTGCATACCAACGGTAGGTGGAGGCTTTGATCCGTCGTCGGCAGGCGGCGCCTCACCATCCCGCGGATGTCGCTCGACGAGCCGTTCGGCTCGGAAAACGCCGGGAGCGGGACCACAACCGTACGCAAAAGCAGGCTTCGGACGAATAGCATAATAATTGCAGCTAAATAAAAGGTTAACCACGTGAAGCCGAGGCTTAACCAGGCTAAGCTAAGCTTTCGCTTTGCATTTCCAGGGTTGGCTGAGCTAACCCATTCTTGGGTATGACCTGAAGCAATAAACTTCGTTTAATAATATTTTCACACAGAAGCAGTTTCTTACTGATAACGTACGAGAGCTACTTTTCGATTGCCCTACTTCTTTCCTATTCTCGGCATGTTCTTACGATCTTGGTTCGAGTTTCCGCAGGTACTCCGGAAGGAGTTAGAGGCTGAGTGGGCAGCAACAAGTCGCACGTCCTCGATTTGTTTGTTCTGACTTGCTTGCGTATTGTATTATTCCTTGCACTGTCCCATACCTTAAATAACAACAATAACATTCACCATCGTCATCATGAGCACCAGATATTTCCTTGAGCCCCCACAGATTCAAATACTCTTGAAGCATCTGGCAATCCGCGGAACTTAACGTACACAGCCGACAGTTTGTTTAAACTGTATATACGTATATATGTAACCTCCCCTCTCTCTCTCCTCCCTTTCGTGTTTACCTGTGTTCCCCATTTCCCACACCGCCGCACCAGTAGGCGTTCCGGTGTCCGCCCTCAGGTGAGACAAACTACGCCTGCTGGTGGTCTTTCGTTTCCATTGTAACAATAAATTCATTCACTGATTCTCGAGAACTTCATTGCGAAGGGCGGGGAAGTCACAATAAGTCAACGTCCACAAAAGAGAGAGACGATAAGCGGTAAGAAGGCTGCTGAGGGGCGCTGGCAGTTGTGCCTTCCCGGAGGTTAGCGGGGAGAGCATGGGCAGAGCGAAGACAGGAAAAGCCAGGCGGCGGCGCCATGCTGTCGCGCCGGTTTCTGCAGATGGAGGCGAGCTGGCGCGTCCACCCGGGAAACGGCGTCAGCCTGGCGCGACAGCAAAGCGAAGCGTATCCTAAACTACGCCGCCACGCGCGCGCAACAGAGAGCGTTTACGCTGAAAGTGGTCGCGGAAAAACGGGGAGGAGGAGATGTGACCGTGGGCACATGCGGCGCTCCGTCCCGAAGTACCGTATTTGCTCAATTATAATGCGCACTGTTGTTTCGATGAACGCAGGCGTTCAAAAATACGTGCCCGCGTTACAGTCGAACGCAAAATTCCCACAGCTCGAAACCGAAACCGCCAAATAGAAGCCGAAATGAAGCATCTCAATGAAAAACCTCCTGGCGGAAATGGAAATGAACCGGGCAGCGTCCCGTGCATAAGGTCCCCGGAGTCGTTTGTTCGCGATTGGGGAAAACAAAGGGACCACATTTTATTCAGTCCAAAGCTTCACGGAACGGCTTTGGTTGCCCACAGCGCGTGGTCATTTACGTTCAATTGAACGGTTTGCACAATTTTTAGGCGTCTCTTAATGACAACATTTCGCGTGCGTGGTAGAATCGGGGCCAAGTTATTTTTCTGGTTTCGGGGTTGTTACATTCTACTACGTTACTAATCGGGGGGCGCGTTAGAATCGCCCAAATACGGTACAGGTCGCACGGGCTTCGCCAGGAGATAAGCGGCGCGGGCAACTGCAGAGAGAAAGGTAGGAGGAAGAGGGGAGAAGCGATAGTGCGCGCGGTCGGTCCGAGTTGTGTATTTTTTTTCATTATGTTGGGACGAGTGAAGAATAACGTTGAAGCTTGGGCGAGTTAGTGTTCCATATTCTTGATTTCACAGCGCACACAACAAGCAAAGGACGATAGGGAGAAGCGAGACACACATGCAATGTGCAACAAACGTAGTATACAAGTATCCCTTTATCGTGTGGCAGAGCATATATCGGGCAGACGGGGAGATGTATTAACGATAGGTTAAGGAACACAGTTACAGCGTGGAAAAGCGCAGAAGCGGTGATCTAGGAGCACATTGTACAGACTGTACTGGGTGCGAGCCTATCTCTAACGGTACCGCAATATTGTATGAAAATAAGCATAAACTGACAAGGGAAATTATCAGGGGCTCACGAAACAGAAAAGAAAGAAGAAAAGTGTGTAAGCGTCCCTTCTGTCGCGCTATCAGCAAAGGAAATCACCTATCTAGACAGTGTGTAAGCACATGGCGGTAGCGATGCCGTGGCCATCGCCTCCTGTATTTTATACAGGAGGCGATGTCGTGGCAGATTTGTTAGTTTGTTTTCACGTGTTCTATGTTGGCTAGATTTCAGCTGTATTTATATGCCAGATCTCCCAGCAATAAAATTCAGTTGTAAGTCAGCGCCTGTGTGTCCCGCTCTCCCTATCGTCCTTGTTTGTTGTATGCGCTGTAAAATCAAGAACCCCCTAGAAAGCTTCAATGCACGGACATTGAGTGGTACAGTGTTGATAATCAAGGCATGCTCCCGAGAACCGAACGGAGAAAGCGTAGACAGCGAATTCCAACCGCCAGAGCTAAAAATATACCTCACTTTAGTGTTGTTGTATTGCTAACTGCCACTTCACCCTTCTGCACACGCCACGCATTTGTAAATCCAAGCACGGGCAGAGGAATGGCGCCAAGCCCGTTTCTCAATTCGACATTAGAAGCCCCTACTCCTTCCCGGTTCTTCGGCGCGGCCACTTTGCGCGTGCCCTCAGCTCGTCGCGGATGACGCAACAGTTTCCGTTTAGGCTTGTCTTGGCTTTTGTTCGGGCCAGGTTGGCGCCGTTTGGCCAGTGTACGAAAAACGCAAGATTAATTTTCGGGAAGATTTAAAAGGGAAGCTAAGCAGCTCTCCTCCTCACTCACTGCCTCAGCTTCCTCGATCACTTCACGCGTAAATACACCCACATGACGGGTAACTACAATTAAGCAACTGTTTAATATCTACATGATCACACGTCCAGCCATGCAGCTTAAGTTGCCCTTCCGATGCGCATTGCACGACGTTATTGTGTTTTCTCTAGCCGTCATTGGGACCACGGCCTGTGCGCTCGCCGTAATTCAAATTACCGCAGGAAGATCTTTTTGTGCGGCTTGCGCATCACCTTGGATACATTCTGATAAACTGAATGCAATTTTAAGAAGCACAAACGAAGCCGGAGAAAAAGCTCACAGAAACGTCGAGGAAGTGTGCGCTTTCTACTAGCTGCGGCAGGAAGAGAGATTCTCACTGTCGGTAAAAATCCGCTGTTTTCAAGGCTGGCGACACATCGATCGCAACGAACTAGACATGCGCGCATACCTAATTCTTTTTCCGCGTGGATTGGGAAGCGTATCTTCGGCTTTTATTATTTCGAAACGAATAATAATAGTAGTTGCAAAAAAAAGTAACCGCCAGTAGCCGGCAACGCTGCAATGATATCAAATGGCCATTGATTTTCATGTGGCAGTCTACTTAGGCAAATCTAAGAAGTTCGCAAAAACTTGAGTTCGAGTCTCGGGAATCGCTTTACACCGAACAGAAGCTGCAAACTGCGTCACTGACTTCGTAACGGGTGTTCCCCACTGATACGCCGGTGACGAAGTGACAACGCGCAAGCGCACTGGGATTGGGCGCAGAAGAGGTGCTATCGGAGGTCCATGAATTTTATAGTGAGCCAACGAAAACCCATAGCATTCTTACGTTAGCGGGTTGTGGGTGTAGCAAAAGAAAAAGGGTGCCGCATCTTGTCACTGAAACCGAAAGCAGAAGCGAGAACGCGGGAGAAGCGAAAGCGAAGTGCACGCAGCTGGTACGAGAGTGGGAGAGAGGGAAGGAGAAGAGTTGCGCATGCGCAGTGTGAGTGCGGACGCCGACGCCGGCCATGCCCAGACTATAAGATGCTCCGCATCTAAAAGTGGCCGGTCCCCCGCGCTGGTGGGAATCGACGTAACGCGAAGCTTCATCGTGGCATACCTGGGCTGTAATGAACTGTGTGCGGCATTTAGTGCCTGTCGTACTTCCTGCTTTTCAGAACGGTGAGCAGTGACTAGTTCGTCGAGAAGTACGAGACGTAACCGGAAACGCTTAACGTCTCCACCCCCCTAGCGCAGACGCCAGCAGTTACCAGCGCAGAGAACGTGATACGCGCAGGAACCGGGGTTCCCCGTCGTTTCCCCGGCCGCACCCTCGAGATAACGATGTAGGCCATCGTTATCTGATGTAACTTCTATCTTTTATGTCCCCACCCCTGGTAACAGGAGAGTGCATCTGCTTTAGTCCCCCAAAACTTTAATATGTTCCAATATCGAAACTGCCCGAAATGAATATAGGCTAACATTATGATCCATACCAAAGCGTAAAAAAAAAACGATGAATGTTTTCGCATGCCTGCCAACCAACGCTTACAATCAATGCGGTCATTTCGCTGGTGTCCCCTGAGTTGAGGCAACGTACGCAGCAACAATGGTTCTTAATTAGGTTCAGGTTACGGCAATACAGTTACGCTCTTACACTTACCGTGCACTTCCAGTCGAACAGAGTTAACGAACCAACTCAAATCGTGGCACGTTTTTCCATCTTTTTTGCAACTGAACGTTTATTGCAATCTCAAGGTTTGCTGCGATCACACCTGTTGCAACAACCACAAACACGGAAAGGAACGATGTAATTTGACGTGGAGCCTCAACGATTAAAGCTGCTCCATCTATGCATAGCATTCACTTGCTTGGAATCACTTGCCCGCGGCAACGCTGTCGACCACCAGCGCACGGAAGGCTTCTGAGACGAGGTGCGCATTCTCGGTTTCCACCATCTTCCAGCCGTCCGTCTCCGTCACCCCTGCCGCATTCGCTCTGATGAAGCGGAGTGTGTTGGCCTTCAGCTGGTCGGCATTGTGCATATCTGCAAGGACCAACATCTCCGCAGCCGTTCCCACAGAAAGCTTCTTGCACAGGACGTCTTCGCACATCGCCTTCAGCCTCCCCAAGTCATACTTTTCGGCTGCGACGAGGACTTTATCGGCCATCTGGTTGAGTTTCGGCGCGCGTCCCGTGTAGATGAACTCGATCACTTGGCGGAAGACCCCGAAGCTGAAGTCCGTTATCTTGACTCGACCCTGCACCTTCTCCTTCATTTCATGCTCGAACATGGCGGCGAAAACGGGGCTACGGGCAGCCAGAATAGCTTTGTGTGCGTGGATGTCTTTCCCTCCGACGCGCAAGATGACGTCAGAGAACCGACGAGATGGTAGCAAGCAGCCGAAAGTCCTGCGACAGCTGGCACTCGGGAACATTCACGGCGGTCACTTTATTTGGTGACGAAATGTTCACCGAGTCCACGAATGAAATCACCTCGCAGAATATGGTGAGTTTATCCTGCGCCACAAGCGAGTCATTGCCCTTCAGCAGACGATCTCTTACGAGGAAATTTTTCCAGCCCCAAGAACTGCGTGGAACAAATAGGTGAGTCGTTTCAAGAATATCGGTTTTCTGCCCTGCTTCACCGAGGACGGCGAATTTGAATTGGGCAAACACGTCTTTTTTGTCGCTGCATGCAAGTCGCAGGAATAGGGACACGTAGTCCTTGCTATCCTCGCTCGAGCCATTCGGGTACAGATTTAGCCGCCATTTGTTGTTGCCGGGACCCGCCGTCGAAAACGTCGAACTTCTGATTTTCTTGCCCGTCTCCTCTGGGCGCATGGTGAAGTTGTGAATTGTCCATGTGTAGGAAAGCTTGATGACTTTTACATGCGTTTCGCACGAAATATCGTCCGTTAACCAGTTCGCTTCACACCTTGACTGTGACGCCATTTGGAGTGCCAATCTCAAACGACGTGCGCAGAACGTCCGGCAGCAAAAGCAACAGGTGCCAAGAATAGCGAACTCACCAAGTCCTGTTGTCCCAGTTTGACCGAACTGCTGCTGCTTAACTAGCAGCACTATCCAGTATTGATTGCCGAAATCCAGCAAATCCTTATGCCTTATACAACACTACGTGAAGTACTAACGTACAGTCGTTACGCAGCCGAATCTTGAAGACTCGCTCACTCAGCACAGAGCATAGACGATTACTGATTCACGTTTGCTCCCGCAAGAGCATGTCATTGTCGTTTTGCTTCGGTCAACTTTCAGGGATGTAGCGCCATCTGGATATAATTATCGCTAGCGGTACTGCGGTTCTTTACAATATTTTCTCCCATACTCACTAGGTGGCGAGCAAACGCCACATAAAAGATAACGCTAAAAAGCTGCTTTCTTATCGGCATGTCTGTCGGCTTTTAGCGCTTTCAGCCATCGTAATGACACTGAAGGCCAATGAACACAAGCCTTCAGGAAGATGACGACCAGCACGTCACATACATTACTTGAAAAGGAAGTAGAGTCTCCGCGAGGTACCCCACCTGAAGAAAAAGGAAGCGCAAGAAAAAATGTGGTGTTTTTCGGATGGCAAATTGTTCTAATGGCAGAAAAAATAACGATGGGAAAAGTGATGATGACGACAACTTTTATTTGCCTAAACTCAGTGTAAGGAGGAGAAGAGATAGTGGGAGTCTTGCTGGAATACCTCCCCCTTAGCCCTTGGGCGCGAGCGGCATCGCACCCGCCCGACGTGCGCCGCAACCTCCTGAGGCTACCTTGAGGCCGCCGAACCTGACCCAGCGGCTGTAGAAGAGAGACTGATGTACGCGCCGTTGCTGCTGCTTTTTGCGCGCTTAGTTTTCATCGAGGCTGCACTTCCCCCCTTTTGTAGCGTAAGCTACACTGGTCGAGGTTTGAGCAGTTTCGCGTGGACCTTGAAGGCCGTTGTGCGCAAACGAGAGAGCATTGGATTGGATTGGATGGATCAAATCGGATTGGAATTGGCTTGGCGTGATTGGATTCTATTGGATTGTAAATCCAATCCAGTTGGAGTACGGGTGAGTAGAGAATTGGGTACTGCACATTCGGCGGTCTGCGCATTCCAGAGGATGACTTCATAGCCGCGGCAGACACACTGGGGCCGGCGCGTGCCCAGTTGTGCGCCTCCGTTGCGGAGTAGCCAAGTCTGACGCTGCGCCGGAACCATTTGATAGCCGTTTCGCGTGGCTCATGGAGAGCCGTGCTCCACATGCGCGAGGAGCAGTGACTGCACTGGACTGGACGGCTGGACTGGACTGGACTTGGATTGGATTTGATAGTTATCGTTTTAGCTAACAGTAAGCATTGATAATCAGCTGAGTCCTAGACAACCAGGAAACCTAAGAATAACCAGCTGAACTTTAGCTCACGCTACGTATATCCTGTCATAGCCGAGCTAAGCCACTGCTATTTTTTTTCTCTCTCTCTTTCCTTCCCCCTTTTACTATCTCTTTCATCACCTCTTTTTTTCTCCTCTGGCCCATTTCCTTCCCCTACCCGGAGCAGTGGGAGATACTGCTGTCCAGCTCCCTCCTCAAGATCAAACTTCTGTGGTCGAGAGGGCCAGTCGAGCAGGTACGGCACATGGTTACCTGAAATGAGGAACCACCACCACCTTAGTAATAAAAAGTTTTGTCTCTCTCTCTCTCTCCCCCCCCTTTTTCCCCCTCCCCCACACTGTGTTTGTATGCAGGTGAGCCTCCAGATGGGCTCAATAATATCCCCAGTGCACTTCCTTCCTTTTCTATACCGAATCCCTTAGTAGAAGTTAGTAGTTCGGCCAGTTGGACGACCTTGATCTGTATTTCAGGGGTCAGAGCTAAGCAAAAAGACCTGCCTACTGCTCCGCTCTGGTAATTCGTAAGCGTGATCGGTATAATTCGTGGCTGAGCATCGCAGGCCCAAATCATGTGAGTGAGTGAGTGAGGCTCGCTGGGTTGCCCCCGTTGCATCATCATTGTAAAGGTCGGGATAAATGTGGCTGAACAACGCAAGATTGGGGAATGCACTACTCTGTAGCAGACGCAAGGCTACACATTGACGTGTGTTGAGGGTGGGATGCGCTGCGGGATATTTCTGGCGCTCCATGCGATTGTGTTGAATGATGTCCCGGTAGGTCACCAGCCCCTCCCTTGCCCCCTGGTCCGAGTCAGCAGCGTCTCCAGGGCAATCCCGGGAGCTGAAACCTTGGGCCGTCTCATGTGCTAGCTCGTTGCCTGGCAGAGATGCATGGGCGGGTGTCCAGATTATTTGCACGTTGCGCATACGAGCGGCCTGTACGTAGCGTATGATGCGTAGGGCTGCATTAGAGATCCTGCCAATTCCGCAATTCCGGACAGCTGATGTTGAGTAGCTCACGATAGTTTTAGCCGTTGTGGAGGCGATGGCAAGCGCGATTGCAATAATGAAGGTTCGCATTCAGTTGGCGATTGGCTTTTAGTGGCTTCAGACGTACGTCAGGTGCATCACAATCGCCAAGAGAGAGAAGCTCCCATTTACCCCGGCGGGAAAATAAAACCCCAAGAACAAATCCGTATTCACTTGAAACCATCGCGAAATTTATCGGCCTTCACCGGGTCACGCATGCGGCAGCAACTGTTGAGACGAGCTAGACTAGTGACGGCATGGTACAGAAAACACCTAATGAAGAAGTAGAAGCAGCACGCGCTCGAGCAAAGGAGCAGTCTTCTTGCTCTTCGTCTTCAAGCGTCTTGTGATGATATTGTCGCGAAGAGGAGATCCCTTGATGTTTTCTGGTTGTTTTTAGTTCTGTGCCGCCGCCGGGGCTCTTCCTCCAAAGTGTTGTGTGTAAAAGCGCTTCGGACGCGGCTCGGCCCTGGCCCGCTTTTCTAAGAAACGGTTGCCGAGTGTGTCTGCCCGTCGGCCGACCGGGAGACGACGGCTGTTGGGGGAAGCGAACCCTCGCCTCGGCTTGTATTACCGCGGCCGCGGCGTTCCATTCCCCTGTGGCGTGTGCGCTGCTCGCCTTCGGGCTCCGTGTTCTTCAGACGACCTTCCCTTTTCCCCTGTTTACTTTAGTGTGTTTTGTCTAACTACTTGCTCTACGCCCGTAATTCTCCAAGCGCGCGCTTTCGAGTCGAAACCTTGTGTCTGTGTTTTTGGTCATTTTCACGTTGGCGGGGACATGTCTGATTGGAGCTAAGAAGCGTCTTCCCTGATTGGCTGCGGGTGTGCCTTAGCCTTTTCCCACCCGGCCCGCACACGCTAGGATGCGCTTTTTCCCCCAATGCGTCCCCCCCCAAAAGCAAATATAACGCGGCCCCTCTGGCGATTGAGGGCGAGAGAGCGCCTGCAACACTCACACCAGGACTCGCTTCGCACTCTGCCGCTCGTCGTCGTGCCCTCCCGCCGGGAGCCATTCGCCCGCCAACTATGTCCCGCTAAGTACTCTGAATCTTTGACTGTCTTTCTAATCTATGTAACAAGTGTATTCATTCTAATTCATATGTGCTAAATGTCTCCAATGTCATCTGTAAAGTAAACAAGTTAACTTTAAAACCGCTTCGACGTCTCGACTTTTTCCTTCCGATCTTCATGCTACAGTAGCGGTAGTATGTGACCAAAATACTACGTTACAAAAGTGGTGATAGGTGCGTGGTAGCGAAGACCCCGCTCTACCATCATGGGCTCCCCCTTCTCATCGCTCGGCTTCCTGCTGCTCATCTTCGAGTTCTCCTTCTTCTTGACCGGGCAAGAATCTTCAGTTTTCTCGCCATCCGTCCGGTCACCGTCATGGGCGGCAAAGGCAAGCGAAGACATCGTCAAGAGTGAGAATGACTTTCCGACTTCGCGGCCGTCACCGCGCTACCAGCCCGAGGCAAGCCGGGCCCCTCATGCTTGCCACCCGGAGCGGCTAAAAGGAGGAAAGAAATCCTTGGGTCACGTGATCAAAACGTGACGTCACTGGGCTTGTTTTTGAGCGCCTAGGGACAACGCCGAAGTAGTCGCAGCATTTCCCTGGGTCCTCCCGAGTGAACGATTTGCGCTGTCAGTACCCAGCGTGTCAGTTTGTGTTGATTGCTATCAAATGAAGCTGCAAATGCGTGAATATACCGTGAATGCTAGTATTGGTGCGATATTCCTATCCAATCAGGTGTCTTTCTTACCTACATACTACTACCACATTTCAAGAGACTTGCAGCCTGAGCTCAGCGTAGATCAGCCATGGCGGTCTCTGGCGTTTGCTGTCACAGACGCGGAAGAGCGGAAAAGAGGGCATCTATGCGCTCATTTTCCCCAGCAAGGTCAGTAACGTCGTTATTTTATGTTTGTTGTAGTTTTTGTGTTTATACCACTGTACTGTGTACCTAAAGCTGCGTGAATTCTTGTTTGCGTGGCCGCCTCGGCCTCCTAGCTGTCATTCTCGTTCCCGATAGTATTGTGACGTTAACAATTTTTGTATAATCTTGAATTCAAATTTAGCGTGCGCTGCATACTTGGACGAGGAACAGACAGTGGAAAAAGACAAACCAGACGTTGTCGCGCAAACCAACACCTGCTTCGTGTAGCCAACGTGCCTGTGGTTTGTCTTTTCCCAGTCCTTGTTTCTCCAAGTATGCAGCACACGCTAAATTCAAATTACGATGCTATGTCCCCACACACTCCGGCCGCAGTTTCAAGCGTTTCATTGTTGTTCCTTTTGTGTAGGAGCCCATAACATTGCTCAAGTTTGATCGAACCGGTGGCGTGTACTCCCCGAAGCGCAGTCCTGGTGTGAGGTGCAGTTGGTGCAGTGCCTCGAACGTAAGTATGCATGTGTTTGATAGCGTTAATCTCGCGAGTATGTCGTGTGCACGCATCAGAGTTCTAGCTCTTCGGGCAGTTAAGTTGCGTTGCGGGAGATGAATGGAAAACGTCGCTTCTGTACAGAGAACGTAAGGATATCGCGGCCAAAGGGAAAAACAAAAGCGTGAAATCGTGAGCCAAAAAAGACGGAAGAGGGAGAGAGAAAGGATAGACCAAATGACGGCGGCAGAATCAGATCGTCCAAGGGGCTGTGAAGGTTACGCGGCATTTTGGGCCCTTTATGAGGAGGCACCAGGAGCAGCTGTCAGTAAAGTGTACATTGAAGGTGAATGGAAGAAGCTGCATATGGGACAAATAGGATGTGGCAGGGCATAAAGCCACTGAAAATTTGAAAGCACACAAATAACGCGTACAGGCAGGAGGGACACACCACAGCCTCGTCAAACAAAGGGTGGCACCCACACTTTTTATCACGTGCAGGAAGATTTGCTCCCGTTGATTTCGTTACCGTAAACAAGTGCTCTCTGAGATGGACGCTTACACAGCGTCCTGTCTGGCCCACATACACGGACTTACATGACAACGGAATTCTGTAAACCATGCCAATCGTACAATGAACTAAAGGCTGCGCAAGGTTAACACTGCACTCGTTCCTCCCTTTACTTGAATAATCCTTGTTGTTAACAATGCGGCAGAGATTGCCCACTTCTGCTTTTGCAGAAAACAACACAGGACAATGCGCTGTATGTGTGTTCTTTTTCTTGTAGTGGGTTGTCCTGTGTGGTCTTATTCCACGTCGCCATCTTTTACGCATTTTGTTTTTCAAAGATGTATTATTAGCCTACCCAACTTTCAGTTGTGCTGACACAGCATTTAATCCTGTTCCTGCAGCATCTGCATAGGAGGGCTTCCAGTGGAAAAAAAGAAGTGCTTGGACTTGGCCCCTACGATGTTGGTGCAGGGCCTGGAGAGCAAGGCTTGGTCTACATCCTTTCTGGGTACCCATGGAAAGCAGGTGAATGCCTCCACAAGTGGGTCGTTTTGTGGTACACTCGAAATTAGCAGCAGACAGACTGCGTCTGCTCGCAGACCACCCTGGTAGTATGACAACCAAATATGTAGCTGTGTCCTAGTTACTGACGGGAAGACTTAACAAAAAATCAACTGCCCATCTGTTGAAACGACAAAAATGGGGGATGTGAAGCTTTCCGAAACCAAGTCCAACACCAAATTAACCAGCCCAGTACTGAACACCTGTTTCTTATCGGGACGGTCTGCTGCACTGCAGTTGTGCTCTCTAGAGCTTTACTGATGCAGGCAATCCATGACCTTCCGTAGTGTACAACCATTGTCGTTAGATGGAGGTGTACATTTTCTGTGTAATTTTCCACTTCCATGCAAATCCAGATTGCTTCGACTGTGCTGGAATGGCGCAATGGGATAGATGTCAGCTTCATAACATGAGGGACCCAGGTTCAATTCAGATCACGGGAAGCGTTTTAATGTTTTTTCACTTCACCCACGATCGTCATCATTAGAAAAAGTTGGCTTTCTGCAGTGCATTTTGGGTGGACTACAGACACATCAGGGAGAGGCTGGAAGCTTCACTTTAGTAAATGAAACTGTACCAAGTACAGTATGTGCGTGAAGCTTAAGCATTGTACATGAGCCAAGCCAGGGAGGAGTGGTTATAGGTTAAATCCTTGTAAAGAAAGATCACAAAAAGTTCAATGTGAATCACTGAGCTTGCAAACTTGTCAAATCTAAACTTGACACTTTATTGTACCAGTCTTTCATGCTCAGCTGAGGAATGGTGGACAGATGGGGGCAACAACTGGCAGAAAGGGTCATTAGCTTGCAGTTCATTTGTCTATGTAAATATTCTAAAAAAGTACTGGTATGAAATTTTCGTGTTACATTTTTCCCATTTCTATGCGTGCCTACCAGCCCAGGAATCATAGAATGGAACATTAGATAGTCGACCTCAGGATATATAATTATTTTGAGCCCTGTTTATTCGTGTCAGTTTTGGTCTTGGACAGAACGAACACCAAGGCGGCCGCCATGAGAGAATGGCACTCTTGATGTCGCTGTTCTCATTGCATCATGGTCAGACTAGATGCGTGCCCTAGAGTGGCCCAAGCTGGCCATGGCCGCACGCGTCTGGGCCGCACGATATCAGTCCCAAAACTGTGACATGATTCACAAGGCAGTGCAGCGTGCACCATCAGCAGCCAGTGTGTTGGCTAAGTCACTGGAGCCCTAATGTCGGCAGTTTGGGGCGAACTGCATGGCGAGGCACTCCACGTATCTTGCTTATGCCAGTGTCGAAAGGGTATTCATTCGGAGCTTTCTTGTGCATGCAAATATTAAAATTGATTTAAAATATGTTATACTGAATGGTTGCTACTAAAATCTGCAGCTACAAAGGAAACTTTTTGCATAGTTATCTCAGCTTTGATATTTCAAGTACTCCTTTAAGTAGAGCCTAATCATGCTATGAACGTTTAATAGTGGTGCTACTCCTTTAAGGTATTTTTTACTTGTTTTAAGCTGACTTGTTTTTAGTTTGGAGTTAAGAGAGACCGTAACATTCTGGCCGCCCAGCCGCCCATTTCTGGCCATTAGTATTTCTGAGTTGTTCTTCAAAACAGTTTTTGCTCGGCACTTCTCTGAAATGTCGAGGACACCTAACTGAACTTAGTCGTGATTAATGCATTATCGTGCAAAGGTGAAGCAATCTCCACCCTTGCACTCACCTGGTAGAGCATCATCCTTACATCACAAAAAGGCTTTGTTTTGCCAAATCTTTGCCACTTCATACCACTATAGAATTGCTGCCAACATAGGGGTGCTCTCCAGCTGAATCAGCCTTAGGTGTCACAGGAGTGAGAGTAAGAACTTTAAAATAGTGTTGGAAATAAGCACAATACAATAGCTTTCTTTTTTGTAACATGTTAACAGGTCGACCAACCTCATTGCGACTGTAGGATGTGACTTGTTCGTAGAAGGGCAAAATCAGAAAAATAGAGACGAGCAAGTAAGTCATCGTTGTACGACAGCTTCTGCGACACCTAAGTTAAGCTGCCTGCAATTTACGTGCAAATAAAATTGTTTTCAAGATGTTTACAGTTTTTTTGCCTGGTTCAAAGAGACTCGTATACAAAATTTTGAAGAAAGCTGGAGTTGGCCGTGTTTTTATTTGTATTAGGAAATGTGTGGAAATGTGCCATTTTATTATTTATTTTAAATTTTTTAACTGCTACAAAAACGTTAATTTGTAGATGTAGCACCATGTATTTGGTGTTCTATGTTTATTTATTCAAGATACCCTTATGGCCCCACGGGCATTAATGAGGGGTGTGGTACCTGAGCAGATTAAACGAAGAATAATAACATAAGAGAATTCTGCCACGTGCGTACAAGAAAAAAAATAAAGGAAAAAAGATACAGCAGAAACGTTAGTGTCCACACGCATATTAAAAAACATACACGCAAGCAACAACAATAGTGTACTGTGTTTAAGCTGTTTGTTCATTTGAATTGTGAATGGGAGGCTCCTAAGGAAATATATGTAGTGCTTGACCAGTTTTCAAAATGCTATTTCTTTTTTACTTTTCAGTGACAGGGGTCTCAACAAGCATCTGGATGCACCTACAATGTTTGTGCTGGGCACCTCTGATATGTGTGTCTTCTATGGCCGTGAAACTGGGAATAAATAAAACTAAAAACTGTCTCCTTCATTTGGTATATTCCTTTTACATTGTGCAGGAACGTGAAAATAATGTGGAGGACAATACCCAAGCACTTGCACGTCATCGTCCCCTGGTCACTTATCGTATTTATGCTGCAGTTTAAACGAACTGCCAGGTAGCCAACATTCACAACCAATTTCAAGTTGTACCTCTCAAGCTGAAAAGTTATGACATTTGTCTGAGGAACATGTTAAAGGTCTTCACAAGAAGACATTATTAAAGATTGAGATGCTACACTGCAGGTTCACTTACAACAGCAGGTTCTAAAGATTTTGCATATTTTAATACTGGCCTTCACATCTGCTCTTGAAGCCTGTAAGTTGGAAGCAATCTAATGCTTGCTCTACATCGGTTACTACAAAGGGCTAGTGTCATAGCAATCGAGCATCCTGCAATAACACAAATTTGTTTAGACTTAGAGCCACTAAATAAGCTACGCTACCATCTATTGCCAATAAATGTGCATTTTGGAATGACCACATCTGGAAACTGACTTGAAGGGGCAGTATCTCATCCTACGTTTCTTTTTAGTTTAAATGTGGCACACTGCACAAGTAAAACTGCTATTGCGATAACTGTTCTCCCGGGTACACGCGCGCTTGTAGGAAATCTCGCAGCCGTGAACGGAATTTCTCTTTGATTTTCTCATCGTTCTTGAAAGAAGCAGAAACTTAAACGCAGAGGTAATTAAGTGTCGGAGAAATAATGAAGAAGACGTCCTCCAAATCTGATTATTGGTTGGTGCGGGCCAGCAGTAATATTAGGGCCACACAGAGGAGAAAGAAATTTTGAAGTTTTTAAGAATAAAGGAACCAGCGCAGGACAAACTCGGGGCGACACCATGGACACGGTCAGGCAGGCACGCTCCGCATTAAAAAAAATCGTTCAGCAAGACACCCGTAAAAATTGAAGTAATTACAAAAGGAAGCCTCAGTTCCAGCCGTTTCTTGCGTCGTCTGCTGCTAGACACTGGCCATCGCCTCCTCTTTTTAGAGGAGGCGATGCGCTGGCACTCAGCTTCTTACAGGGAATTCCCTAGGAGGCGACGCGCGAAGCCACATCAAGCCTGCTCGCTGCAACAACAAATTCCCTAAATGTCCCTAACTTTTGTCCCCAACTGACAGTGGTTTCAGGAGCCAATCAAAACGTGGAATAATTTCCTCCTTTTAGCCGCATGCCTTGCCACCGGCTCCTGCGAGGGAGAGCCCCCGACCCCGACGCGGACCGAGCGTCGCCACGGCCTCCGAACTCCATCGCGGCGGCAAGCCTCCCGCGCACGCAGTAAGGTGAGAGATTTTTGCCTCTCGGCACACCGCATGACTGTGGGCCTGTAGGCTTTTCTTCTCCGCGTGTCCGGGGCGCCCACTGATTGGTTGTCTTTGATTCATTTGCTTTACCAGCACCAGCCTGCTTATGTAACTAGCCGCTGTGGATGCTGAGGCAACAATTTATGAGCGTGCAGCCGTTTTTTCGTGGGGTATGTGGGCTCTTCGCGCGGGAGTTGGACAGCTTTGTAGTCAGAATCTTAACGGCACAGGCGTTCGGCTCTCCCGGCGAAGGAGCCCCGAAGAAGACCCCCACGCGCCTATGCAAAGGCTGATTTTTACGCAGATCTCGCTATATTAGAGACTGCTGATATCCGTTTCCTCGGCTCCTTTCCACCGGAGTTAGGTTATGTCTTGAAGCAAATACGGCAGCCACTTCGGGGTTGGGGGTCTGAGGGAAACGAGGAGTTGAGAGATGTTTACGCTGCACGACGCTACTCGAAGTACAAACAAAGACACCAGCAGGAGTGCCCGGGATGCCTCGGACGGGGAGAGCTCGCGGGCGTGCAGTTCTGCGAATGCGTCGGGTTGGCGAGAGTTTCTCACCGCTGCTGAGATGTAGCTGTCACCGTTCTTTTTGTATTCTAAATGCTAACCAATATGTACTTTGAAGTCATCTTTGTTGATAGTCGAGCATGTGTTACTTTATCATTTCTACCGCTCCTCTTCATAAAAAAGTGTGTATCAATGTTCTTTTTTTCGTTTTATTGTTTGTATCGGAGGATTGAGCGGTTAGGAGCGTCTGAACTGCTCTTAAAGGCTTCGTCAGGCGCCAACGTTTATTTTTTATCCTACTTCATACTCGGAACGGTCAGGTTTTTGTATATCGTAGTTCTTATGTTTACAGATTTTCTCGTAGCTCGTTGTTCGGGTTGCGTTTCGTGTTGGTTTCTGGAAGTTTTCTTGTAGCATATTTTTTAGCTGTTTCTTTGTGTTGTGTTCCAAGTTGTAACGAATGTGCGGATCTTCTTTAAGTACGTGAGACGAGTAGGGCTGTTTTGAACGAGTTGGGTTGAATCCAGAAATGCTGTGTCGAGTAAAGTGCCCAACAGTGGCTGAAGTGCGCAGATTTCCACTTGTGCGTGAGTTCAATACAGCGAGCCCTTGTATATAATTTTTTTCTGTTTTATAGTGCCTTCTTATGAAAGGTTTGTAATTCTATTCCGTAAGGCACTGAGTATTTCGATGAGTAGCGACCGCTGAGACTGCGCTTTTGTTTTCTTTATTTGGTGATCACTTTTGTTTGATAGCGGTTAATTCGCGTCATGTTTAGGCGACCTGTGGTCCGAGGACACATTTTGTTTCGCGTCAAGCTCCTCAGAACTGAGTGTGCGGACCGGCTAGCGGAGCTGGTTTTTCGATCTTTTTTAGTGTATGAGTTTTAGAATGCGCATGTTATTTTAATGTTATTCATGGTGTCCTTGTTATTTTCTTGTTGTGTCGTGTAAAAGAAGTGTTTCGCCTGTGTTTGACAAGAGACTGTGCGTGTGTGAACTGAAAACGGAACTCTATTAGGTGCACGCGTGTGTGGTGACTGATCCAGCCTACATACTTCATCGACCAACATGTGTGCGAGCCTGTTGTTGTCTTCTCGAGTCCGCATGCCATGTCATTTCAATATCTCTGTGAGTTGGCGAAAATGTTTTCTTATGTTTTAAACTTTGTGCAAGAGTGAGGGCACTCTTTTTTCCGTCGGGGAAGGTGTCGCGAAGAGGAGATCCCTTGATGTTTTCTGGTTGTTTTTAGTTCTGTGCCGCCGCCGGGCTCTTCCTCCCAAGTGTTTGTGTGTAAAAGCGCTTCGGACGCGGCTCGGCCACCGAGGCCCCGCTTTTCTAATAACGTGTTGCCGAGTGTGTCTGCCCGTCGGCCGACCGGGAGACGACGGCTGTTGGGGGAAGCGAACCCTCGCCTCGGCTTGTATACCGCGGCCGCGGCGTTCCATTCCCCCTGTGGCGTGTGCGCTGCTCGCCTTCGGGCTCCGTGTTCTTCAGACGACCTTCCCTTTTCCCCTGTTTACTTTAGTGTGTTTTGTCTAACTACTTGCTCTACGCCCGTAATTCTCCGAGTGCGCGCTTTCGAGTCGAAACCTTGTGTCTGTGTTTTTGGTCATTTTCACGTTGGCGGGGACATGTCTGATTGGAGCTAAGAAGCGTCTTCCTGATTGGCTGCGGGTGTGCCTTAGCCTTTTCCCACCCGGTCCGCACACGCTAGGATGCGCTTTTTCCCCCAATGCGTCCCCCCAAAGCAAATATAACGCGGCCCCTCTGGCGATTGAGGGCGAGAGAGGGCGAGCAACACCAGGAGAGCCGCACTCTGCCGCTCGTCGTCGTGCCCTCCCGCCGGGAGCCATTCGCCCGCCAACTATGTCCCGCTAAGTACTCTGAATCTTTGACTGTCTTTCTAACCTATGTAACAAGTGTATTCATTCTAATTCATATGTGCTAAATGTCTCCAATGTCATCTGTAAAGTAAACAAGTTAACTTTAAAACCGCTTCGACGTCTCGACTTTTTCCTTCCGATCTTCATGCTACAGTAGCGGCAGTATCTAACCAGAATACTACGTTACAATATTAACAGGCTCCCGCCCGGCCGACATGCATCGCGCTGTGATTTGGCGGGTCATTTGAAGCAACCCTCCAAAGGATAGATGCGGTTCGTCGATCTCCTGAGAACTCCTTTGTTCCCCGTCCGAACGAGGCAAGTCCTTGCCACTCCGTCACGCCCAGGGTAACATTTTTTGATTCTGCACATTTTCCCAAATGTCCTTGGGCGCCGGTCTTCAATTATAGCACTACATCTCCTATGGATAGTGGTTTCGCGTCGCGCGTCTTGGACTATGGACTCTTGATGCCATCTCTTCCACCAAGTTCTTACGAGCCGGCATCGACTTCTCTATGCCTCTCGAACGTCTACGCTGTGTGGCTTCGCTTGTCCGTCGTGTAGCTATTGCAGTCCGCCGATGATGTCTGCCGGCGTTAGTGGCATGGGCTCATCGGGCTCGCTATACACGTAAGTCAAAGGGCCATTGTTGACAGCTCGTTCAACTTAAGCGTCAATTATGCGTAGCTCCTCCACTGAAATTGATATCATTTTTCTCGTCAACGTCTTCAGGCTCCGAATGAGGCACTCCTAAAAACCTCCCCACCACGGGGTGCACTCGGCTATCGTTTTCCGCTGTACGTTGCGAACACTGCAGTAATCCTTCACTTGTTCACGCCTTTCTCGCTGTCGTCTTGGTCCTGTCGTCAGCTACTTGTAGCTGCAGTTGTTCAATTTTTTTGTTTATGTTCTGATTGTGAGGAGGCGGCCTACTGTGCAATATCACGTCAACCACGAGAACTCCGATTACTGTTGCTGCTTGGTTGTCTCTGGGTGCTATAGTTACTTGAACTACGTCCATGGATTTGATTTTCTCGTTTCCTCCAAATGACCCAATTGTCAACACTTCCTGTCGTATTACCTTTGCGCCCATTTCTTTTGCCAGTCCAGTTTAAGTGTACGACTACTGACTTCCGCTCTCCAACACCAAACGGCCATGTCGTCCAGACGTGTGTCTTCCTATCCCCGCTACAGCCGTCCGCAAAAGCACAGAGCCATGCTGTATATGTTCAGTAGCGTGCAGAGTAGAAATCGTCGCCTTCGACTGCTGTGCTTCGACCTGCACCGGCTTTTCTTGCGCGGACCGTTCTATACACTGACGTAGCATGTCGTCGTTTGCATTGCTTGTAATTCACGCGGGCTCTACAGATCCGCGCGGTGGGATTAGGTCGGGTGCACCTTGAAGAATGTTTGATTGTCGGTGAGAATGGCCTTCTTTTCGGTTATTGGAATGCTCCTACGACAGTCCTCAGTTGCATGGGTTGTCGGCTAGCAGAAAGTGCCGATTCTATCCGCTGAGCTGTAGAAGCAATAAGTTGTGTGCACATTCCTGATGTTACCTTTGAGTTTCGCAGCTGTCTGCTCCGGTTGGTTCACGCTGTGTTTCTTCCCGAAAGCATAACTTCTCCCGTAGAAATGTCATAAGCCTGTCCAGCTTTTCAGCGCACACTTCTCCTTTGAGTTATTTTGCGGGTTACCTTCCCTGGCTGAGCTATCTCATCGCTTCTTTGGACTTGAACTGGACTTCAGTGATTTCAGTGCCAATGTGTTGATTTTCACTCTCTGCACAAGCCTGCGCAGGTTGTCAGTTTCATGCCGAGCTTACTTTTTGTAAGTACAATAGCTCACTAATGTGCAACTCCACCGATTGTTCTCGATTTCCGAACGTGTCCTGCAGTATATTCATAGCTTGATCGTAATTTTCCTCTGCGGAATACGGACGCCCTTTTATAGCAGCCTCTGCTTTTCCGGTTAGAGAAGCTAACAACTTATTGAACTTTTCTAAATTCGTCATGTTAGGTCTGAGGCGAACTGCTGACTCATACTGAGCCCAGAAGCGAAAGGAGCACTCGAAGAAAACGTCTGGCGCGCCGCTCAGGCGTGGCGGCTGGGGCAACTCTCGCGCGAAGAGCACGTACCACGCGAGTACATGAGAGTCCGGCGTCACGTTCTGTTCTCTGGAATAAAACACCGCAGTCTGGGGCGCCTAGGGCTCTTGAGGGGCTCAGTCCTGCTCGGCGCGACCGTGGCATTAAATTACGGTTTTCCGCGTGTCTTCGCGCGGCAGCTTCGGCGGTGTCGAGTGGTTCGCGTAGGCTTCTCCGCCGGCCTCTGGTGCTTATGTTTGCGTTTCGCTTCCGGGCGCAAGAGAAACGTCGCAGCCGGCTGACACCCTCAACGCAAAAGCGTTTAATGTGAAAAATGCGGTCAACACCTTTATAAGCGCAGCAAAGCAGGACACGGACATAAAATATCTTTTCGTTTTTTCACACACAGATTTCACCCTATGTGCCAGCCCCACTTCTTCATGGTCTAATCACCTCCGGTGTACAACGATTCGTTTCTCCCACGGAGATGTTAGCGGTTGGACCCGCAGCCGATGCTTTTATGTTTGCGCTGTTCAGCGTGGGTTTGCATTAATCTTACATAAATATATAAATACAAACACTAATTTAAAAAAAGCGTACAAATTGAAATAGAAGTACAAGTTGAAAGAGACACCACTGCGTTACCGCTGCAATAATATTATTGTATCGGAAGTGTTAATAGCACATTTGTAAGAACGGCAAACAAGAGATGGCTGGAAGAGATGTTTTTGTGTAGTTATGTGTAGTTAAAGGAGCCATGAAGAGAAAACAAAAGTTTGTTTTATTAGAAATATTAGGTGTTTCATAGTACCCCAAGCGCTTTCTCGGAAGCAAATGATGCTTCATTCACTGAGAAATAAGGCAATTTAAGCCAAAAGTTTAAATCTCCCGCTAAAATTGCACATTTCGTGACGTGAACAATGGCGTCATACGAGCCGGTCCATGAAACAGATACTTAGAATGTCGACTCCATATAGCACCCACACGCGGGAGTCGACCGAGACGGCGGCCATTTTCAAAATACTAGTAAAACCTAGTGCACCCGCAGCCCTAGTCATGGAATCGCCTGATCCGGAGAACAAAGTTCTCCCCGAGGAGCTCGGGCTTGCATTTAACAACCTCACACCACTTGAACGCTCAATGCTTCTAAGTGCATGAGCGGCAAGAGTTGTGGGATACGCGGTGGACGGGAAAGCGACCATTCCGTGATAGCCACAACAGACGAACGCCCTGCCGTCGGCACCGCTTCCTCGTCAGCCCCGTCGCGCCGGGCGAATACAGACTGGTACGTATGTGCCGTATTTTTATTACGGTTAATAATAGTTCAATTTCAGTAGCAGTATCGCTTATGCCAGTTGGCCGGTGTCGTGTATGGAAAGCCGTTCGAGCAAGCTCTCTGCTTCGACCAAAAAGATACGAGCGCCAATGCGCGGTGTGTACGGCATTTTTTCCCCCCAAGGTCAGAGCGCTTTGACGGCGATTTGACGAAGTCGGCGACGAGCGCCAGCATGTCCCAGGAGTGAGCTAACGTAAGGGTCCCTGCCGTAATCACTTCCTCGGAAATGAAGCGAGCACACTCGTACTTCCTTTAGCTCTCTTTCTCCTCCGTTTGCAAAGTTGACAACACGTAGCCACTTGCTTCGCCGAGGTTCGTCGTTGGGCAGCACATGAAAGGAGATCTCCTCACCGGCGGGCATGTCGCACTCCCTCGACGATTTGCCCGTACTACATGGGCATTTCAAAACGCAGCAACAAAATTTAATTGTAAAGTACTCGAACAAACTGAAGTTTTCACTGGTTGTAAACTGGAAACGAGCTCGTAACGATAGCAGCAAGCCAACACCATTCGAAACTTCTGCGACGACTGGCACTATCTCGTCGCTTCTTGCTGTTCCTTACTCCCCTCGTTTTTATTTTTACCTTTGCTGGTTGGCGATATGACGGCCAACCTCCTGTCAAGGGATTAAGATACCAAGCAAGGTCGCGGCTGTACGTGCTGGAACGATTCGTTGGTCCCTAAGAGCCTCGAACCCGAAAATTCGTCTGCGCGGCGGCGAGATGTCGAGTTCGGCCGGCGGTAGTTTCGTACGCATTGGCGCACACGCTTGCGTGTTCGTTCGGAACTTCAACCGTTTACTCCACCGTTCTTTGTCGTAAAAAGAATGTGTAGTATGTTTCACGGGGATTTAGCTCGCTATGCAAACTGTAAGCCCTGCCTAACATGCGTTTGCTTTTGCCGACCTCCGCCAATTGCAGAGCATTCTCGAGTGACATCATAGGTTCTGTTGCGGAAAATGAGCTGGTGGGTCGCATGGTCATTTCCTTTTTTCCTAATTATGTAGCTTATTTGAGCGAAGTTTGCGTTATAAGTGGTGTCGTTATGGTTCTAACGAGGCAATCTTTCGATTGAACCAAACTTGTGTTTTCTTTTCATGGCTCCTTTAATATTTACTCTCGAGGAAACAAATTTTGTTTCTGCGGGAAAGGAAAAAGTTAAGACATAATGTTAAAGCATTTTCGTTGTTAAGGTGTACTAAGAGCCTGCGCTTTGAAGTTGCACGTTTCACTTCACCTTGGCACAGAAGGCCTTGGTTCATGCAATCCATCACGTACGCGTGTGCTCGAAGGCCTGCCTGAGGCCCTTTAATGAGTGGTCCTGAGTTCAACCCAGGCCCATGGCTTCGAGCCCGAGCGCGGCCCAGGCCCGCGGCTTTCAGCCCGAGCGCGGTCCAAGCCCGCCGATGAATGCTTTCGGGCCGCCTGGACCGGCCCGGGCTTTCGGGCCAGCTAGGGCCCGTGCAGTGCTCTAGGGTGTATTGTTACAGAAAACGCCTGTAACCCTTGCTTTGCCAAAACTACCCGAAGCAACCCATATGGTAATTGGTAGCTAGGGCGACACTAAAATCACGCTGAGTTTTATGTACTTTTCATAATTATGTAGTTCGCAATGAAATTGTAAACGTAGGACAATTCCAGTCCGCCGTCAAGACACGGGTTTTTTACAGGAGGAAAACGGACCACATCAGGTTTGTTCACTAGAATAAAACTCAGCTCCTTCCAAGTCATTCAGGAAATTTACTAGAATTCCTGCTCACTCGCAAATCACACATAAACGTGTTTCTTTTGGTGCGTAGATGCTTCGATTGAGGTCAAACAACTCCCCAGCTTCGCTTCTCGTCCTTCTTCAGAGTGGAAGGGATGACGAATGTATTTATAAACAATAACAATCGGTATTAATTCCCGCTTCAAATAAAAAGGGAAGACCACACAAAATGACAAAAGGTTCATGATGACTTCATTCATTCCGCCTGTATATTACAAACGAGCCTGTATACTGCAGCGGCTGGTTTTGCCCTGCCAGATGGGTTAGCATGTTCAGTGCGGGCTCGTGAGGTTCGGGGGTTACCTTGTCTAATTTCGTGGCGATATTCATTACGTTACCAAGACATACTAATTTAAGGTTATACATTATTTACATGAAAAAAACAACAACTTAATAGCACTTAGCTAGACATATCTCACTGTCGAAAGTCTCTTAGCATCTGGCCTCGTTCGCTCTCGTTCGGTTCACTGACGCTCGTCTCTGGCTCCCGATCTCTCACTTCCAATATTTAGCTCACATCTTAGCTTTTAAACTTTAGCCTCCGAAAACACTGGTTTTATTACACAAAAAAATTTACACCATCTTCCCGCGAGGGGAACCATGGGGTAGATGCGACGCATCGGGGGTTGCCGTTGCGTTTCCGTTATGTTAGCGATGTCAGCGTGCGGATTGCTGTTGTTGTGTATCCTATTTACGCAGCATGTTCACCCCAGATGCGTCGCTCTACCCCATGGTTCCCCTCGCAGGAAGTTGGTGTAAATTTTTAACCGAGCGCAAGCTGCGCGCTAACGCACAGCTGGCACGGCGACGGGAGCGAGCGGAGCCGAGCGCAAGCTGCGCGCTGACCGCGCTGACGCACAGATGGCGCTGCGGTGAGAGCGGCGGAGCGCGCAGCTGCCGCGGCGAGGAGAATGGGGGAGGGATGCGGACTACGCCGCGACAACGCGGGACAAGGCGAGTTAAAAAGATGCGTTGCATCTAAAACCACGCCTCCAAGGGCCTGCCACAACAGCAAGTGAACACGGTCCACTAATTAACGCACACCAGGCCGATGATTTGTGCACCGTAGGCCCGAGGCGGCCTCGTAGCCTTCAACCCAGCGTCCGGGCTAATTCCAGTACTACCGCCACATTCCCCCCTGGTGAGCATGGGATTTTTTTTTTGCGTTGTTATTGCCGTAGCAACGCCGCGGCCATGTGGGCCTGCAGGCGTTATAACTGTCATGGCAACAGTGCGAGGAGGCGCACCTTGAGTGGGGAGAAGTTGATGCTCTCGCCCTCTCATGCCGATATCATTCTGCCACCCCATGCGCGCCCGCCGAGAAGCATATTTGAACACAAATTTCTGACTTGCAGTGAAACCTCGGACAAATAATGTGCAGCGGGAAAGTAGTTTTATTTTCTTCCGGAAAATAAGCAGCCCATGAGATAATAGACCTTATGCGAAATTGCTTGGTGATCTAGCAACACTGATGTAAACGAGACCGTCGGCCATATTGGTACGGGCGCCGATCGGGAAGTCTCGTATTGTTTACTGTGGAAGAGTAGGTGACGGTAACGCGGTATGGCTCAAACTGGACGGCGTTTTCCGGCTCCCGACCACGGATTGTGGACGAAGGACTTGTCTGCGCTGCCGACTGTGTCTGAAGACTCATACCACTCGGGGTGCCGCGCCAAAGACCCATCCGAGCGGCAGCGGAGCAGGGCATGCCGCCTAGCCACCGAGGCGCATTGCTCGCCTTCATCGGTGCGGACAAACACGTGCGACTCGCAGTAAGTAAATCCTTCTTTGTTTTTTACTTGACGCGAGTTAACCGGTATGAGCATTTGTGTAGCACTTTGTTCACCGTTGTTTACCATGCAATGCGTAGCGGCGACTCTGTTGCAGTAACCCTGAAAGAGGAAAGCGACAATCGCCAGACCGTACCGCTAGTGGGTGGATTAGGTATTTTCAAATGCTGTACATCGAATTTACGGGATGATTTTTGGCGAAGATGTTTACGGAAAGGTTGCGGCCGTTTTCCGTGACGGTCGTCCGCCCGCGCGTTTGCCGCAAAGCAATCGCGCTTAGCGGCGAAGTCAACTACAAAAGCGCACATACGCCTTGAATTTTCTTTTTTGTGTGTGTTTTCATTATTTATTGCGCATGTTCTGCCGCAAAAATCTGTTTGTGTGTCTTTCTTCTCCTTTTTTGGCGGTGGGGTAGTTGTTGTTGTTTCTAAAGCATATGTTTTTGGTGTGCACGAATAGATAATACAGTAGGTCGAACTCACTGAACTAGAAGATTTTTTTTAATTCGATGGGTCATCGGTATAGCCCGAATGTTTACCTGTTTATCTCGAAAGGTTCTGGAAGTGAGTTCCAGATAATCATATTATTGCTTGCTTAAGTTATGACGAACACGATTATGCGGGGACTGTAATCATTACCCACGGCGAGGTTTTTAAATGTTAAACTTCCTTCTCTTGAAAATGCATTAACAAAGCATGCAGAGATACTTGCACGCTCGAACTTGACAAACAATTTTGACATCATTGCTGTTTGAGGTGTAGATTATTACCCTTGCAACAGTGTTAAGCAAGACACAAAATCTGATCATTTTGAGTCTGTTCCTTGCGGCCACTTCTTTCTGCTCTGTCCCTTTACCATAAACTGTATCGCACTAGTCGTGTTCTTCCCTGAGTGCTATTTACTGTTACTCTCTCTGTTGTTGCAGGTTGGGCCTCATCCATGTGCTCAGCAGCTGCTTTCGCTCCCAGAAGAAAAGTGGCCGTCCCTATGTTGTGTGCCTCACCTTTGAGACGGACAGTGGGGCGATTGTGGAGGCAGCGTGCGAGTGCCCGGCGGGTTGCAGTGGAGCATGGAGTCACATCCTGGCTGCTGTGCACCTACTCGCCCTCTTGCAAGCCGAAGGTTTTAATAGGCGCCACCGCAGCTTGCGTGCACTGAGCTGCCACAACAGTGGGGACGTCCGAGGCAGCAGGGCATCAAACCAGCGAGTGTCCAAGACATTGACTGGAGAAGCCCGCGAGAAAATGGCCCTTCCCTTTCCTTGCCAATGCGTCTGTTCGATGCACGTCGAGTACAGTAGCAATGCGAGCAGCAACAAAGTGCCGTGCAGGCGCTTGGGAGAAAACTTGGTAGCCTTGGGAATGGGTTTTTTGCCCCAGTTGTGCTGGCCTCACCCCCCACAGTTACAGAAACAAGGACTGGCATGGCACCTGAAGGGTCACCTATGAGCTACCAGCAAGCATTCATGCCACATTTCGCCGTGGTCATCTCGCGAGCACGCAGAGGCTGGGCAACGTCGTGTTTACTAGGCCTCAGCATGCAGGGGTGCGCGAATGCTTCCCTTTGTTTCATTTATATCCACGGTTTGCTATAGTGTACGCGCTATAAATGAGCAAAGTAGTTTAATTTACTTGGATTTTCACTGTGGATACAAAAAATGCAAAAGCACTCGAGCTGATGCGCGGCGGCCTGATGCAACTCTGGCCGTATTTTTTTTTTAATAAAACTTGGAAATTGTGTCAGCTACCTACGTCAATGGCCACTATCATTACGTCGGAGGCATGCATGCAGCATGTGACAAACTAGAGGAGTGAGTGTGTATTTTAGTCGTAAAATATTCGACAGTAAATACATCGTGGCTGAAAGGACAATGGGCACCAAGTTAACTTGACGTAACAACAAACCTTTCAGCCCGGCAAATCAGGAACCATGTGCAAAAGCTCGAATTTTCCACCGTTCGATCATCATAAAACAGTGTGCGCCACTTCTGCAACGACACGCGGCTAAATGCAACGTAAAAGAAACCAACAACACTCCCATACCGTGCGCGCCCGCCACAGAGGAAATTTTCAACCGCGCCGTGACGGCGTAGTGCGGCAAGAAAAGTTTGTTTACAGCCCTAGGTAAGATAAAGGCTCGTGTAGGGGCTAAGCGGTACCATTTAACAATGAAATGAAGCGGGCGCAGAGCCACAGGGAGGAGTAAAGAAACAGCCTAATTTTGGCAACGTGTGGTACTGTTTTCCCGGTCGAGCGCCGCTGTCAGTCGCATGAATAGGTGGCGCACGCTCAGGCTTCATTTAGAATACAAAGGCTGGACCACAGAACTCCAACGCAGCTGTATTTTTCATCCGGACAGCGACTACGGAATCCCGCGCTTAGCGAACCAACGACAAATATTCGCTCCCAGCGCACCGCGCCCAGCGTGTCACAAAGGTTGCTCGCGCCGGCATAGTTCGCGTCAGAAAGTTCGTTCAAAAGCGTGGAACTTCACGTACCTTTTCTCCATTTGGACCGGTATTTCCGCATCGCGTGCACCTCGGCACGAAGCAATGCTCCGGCATTAAAGTCCATCACCAAGAGCGGTCAATGCCCGCCTTCTATGTTTTGCTAATTGGTTTCGGTTTCAAACGACCGTACCAAAATGGCGGACCTAGTTACCGCAGTCGACGTGAGATGGCGGGGCGCATTTTGCATAGGGTCTATTATTTAAAATTTACGCGAAATTTAGGGTGATTCAACACCAAAAAAAAAAAGATTGAAAGCCATGGAAACCCACACCAATTTCGATGATTTGCGCTTGAAGTTGTACCCCTTTTCAGTCGATAATTGTGTGCGGAAAAACAACGCTCAACGTACATTGAAGTTGGCGGAGCGTTCTTGTACTTCGGGGCGCTACACTGCTTAGAACATTCGGAGGTTGTTTCAGCTCGTGGAATCCAGAAATTTTATGTCAGGCAGATTTAATCAACCGGTTCTTCGGGGATGGTGGCAGATCTGTACTGAAACTCTCAAATGAACTTAGCATTCTTCGAGTGGCGCCAACTCTCTCTGCTGCTGAAATGCTATCAGCTAAGAGTGCGAAATAAGCACACCAATGTGTCCTGTCACGTTGAACTGTAGCGTGGGGCAAATACTTTGGGCTGGGACGGTTTTGTCCATTGCAAAGCTGTTGATAGAAACCGGAGTGTTTTTGGTGTAGTTTTCTGCCCTCAGCCGAGTTCCTGAAGGTGTAACAACGAGCTCTCGTGGAAGAGGCCCAATCGGTAACTGCCCCTTGAACACATAACTGTGCGTCGAAAAAAAGATCTTTACTGCAACGTATTATTCATTGACGGAGCAGAACGAACTCCTCAGCTCTTCACAACACCGATTAATCCCATGGATAGTACAGGAAAGTGCAATAATTCTGTAGAAATTTCTGAGCTATTCTGTTCTGCAGAAGCGGATGACTACTGAAGCTGCCGGAATAACACCAGTCAGTAACTATGTACTATACACAGATTATCACTATTAGACAGCGCGCACGATTCTTCGGAACTAATTCAAACATACTAGGTTTCCAAATGCTCGTAAAGTTTACCCGGCCGCCGCAGATGACGGGTGTCACGACTAGACTACTTGTAAAGTCCTGAAATCCCCATTCTTAAGCTCCGTTTCTCGTTCTTTCTTCGTGGTACGCGTACTGCATCTTGCCAGTCCGCGGTGCACCCATTGTCGGCGCCTCACAGTGCACGTGTCCGTGGCATCACCTTAGAACTTTGGTATCTCATATTTGCACGTGTTTTCCCCCAGCACGCGTCTTTGAGCTTGAGCGGCAAGTACGCGGCTGTGTCACGTTCATTTTTCGTTGGCTGTCTTTTAATTCTGTTACCTATAGATAGGGCACGTGGGCAGACGTTTTCCCTGATGGTCAGTGGACACAGCACGCCAGAAGGACATAGAACAAAAGAGTTCGCGCGGACCGGGGTGTCGTCGGTGAGCTTGGCTCCGGTGTCGCTGCGCACGGGTTCCTGGCGGCTCGGCTGAGGTGGCAAGTTCCAGGTGGTGATGGCTTGGGCACGGTTTGGGCTTTTTGCGTGTTTGGCACGGCTCGTGGATTTTTCTCGCAAACGGCGTGAAGCAAACACCCCGTTGTGGGCTGCTGCAGCGAGAACAATTTCTGCAGAACATCGACTCAAGAAATCTAAAGAGGCATATATAACACAAAAAAGGCATTTTTAGGCTAAAAAAAACCCCATATTGTCAAAATAGGCACGAAAAAGCCCATACACTCAAAATATGCACTATAGGAATAATAACTATTGCTTAAAATGCTTCTTCCTTTAGTAAATAGGCTTGATACGGATACGGACTGAAGGAAAAAATAGGCATTTTGGCTAAAGTTTCGGTCTCTAGTCATCAAGCACAGCACACGCACGACACAAGTCCTATCCTTTAGCTCAGCGTCACGGCATACGAACCAGGTTCTCACCTGTTGCTAACAGCAGGCGAAAAGACTTCTTGTTGCGATTCGTCCTGGTGTTCTTCGCGTCCCCTTTCAGCTACATAACGTCCGAGACAGCCCGCACGAGAGATCTCTCACTACATGAGACGCGCGTCGGCCTCGCTGTGCTGCCGTGGCAGCAGCGGTGACCGTTGTCGCTCATGCGCACCACCAGTCGTGCCGGGCAGAAGCTGAGAGGAAGAAAATGAGAAGTGGAGTGTTTCTCCAGGGCCTAGAGCACTGCACGGGCTTGGGGTGGCCCTAAAGCCCGGGCCTGGCCCGGCCGGAAAGCATTCATCGGCGGGCTTGGACCGGGCTGGGGCTCATTGCCGCGGGCCCGGGCCGGGCTCGGGCTGAAAGCCGCGGGCCTGGGCCGGGCTCGAGCTTGAAGCCATGGGCCAGGGTTGAACTCAGGAGTCGGGACCACTCATTAAATGACCTCATGCAGGCATTCGAGCACACGCGTACGTGATGGATTGCATGAACCAAGGCCTTCTGTGCCAAGCTGAAGTGAAACGTGCAACTTCAAAGCGCAGGCTCTTAGTACACCTTAGTAACGGAAATTCTGTAACATTATGTCTTAACTTTTTCCTTTTCCACAGAAACAAAATTTGTTCTTGCTACACAAAAACATCTCTTCCAGCCATTTCTTGTTTGCCGTTCTTACAAATGTGCTATTAACACTTCCGATACAATAATATTATTGCAGCGGTAACGCAGTGGTTTCTCTTTCAACTTGTACTTCTATTTCAATTTGTACGCTATTTTTAAATTAGTGTTTGTATGTATATATTTATGTAAGATTAATGCAAACCCATGCTGAACAGCGCAAACTTAAATACATCGGCTGTGGGTCCAACCGCTAACATCTCCGTGGGAGAAACGAATCGTTGTACACCGGAGGTGATTGGACAATGAAGAGGTGGGGCTGACACATAGGGTGAAATCTGTGTGTGAAAAAACGAAAAGATATTTAATGCTCGTGTCCTGCTTTGCTGTGCTTATGAAGGTGTTGACCGCATTTTTCACATTAAACGCTTTTGCGTTGAGGGTGTCAGCCGGCTGCGACGTTTCTCTTGCGCCCGGAAGCGAAAAGCAAACATAAGCACCAGAGGCCGGCGGAGAAGCCTACGCGAACCACTCGACACCGCCGAAGCTGCCGCGCGAAGACACGCGGAAAACCGACTGCGGTGTTTTATTCCCGAGAACAGAAGGGGACGCCGGACTCTCATGTACTCGCGTGGTACGTGCTGTTCGCGCGGTAGTTGCCCCAGCCCCCACACCCGAGCAGCGCGCCAGACGTTTTCTTCGAGTGCTCCTTTCTTCCTGTATATGTAAACCGAGTTGCTCTGTTGATTAAACGTTTTTAAATTCTCCAAACCCAGCTTCTTTCATTCAACATGAGCCACGGCCAAGCTGGCAAGAGAATCAAGAGAAGATTTCTGTTCACGGACATCGTAATTTCGTAATTGTTTTGTTCGAGGCGCGCACTTGAACCACTGGAGCGCAGCAGCGTGTGTCAGCCAGTTGCGAGGCTTCGGAGAGTTCATACGCGCAGAAGAACAATAACAAAACTCACATCGCTGCCAGCAGAGTAAAACGACCGCCGAAGCGCCCGTAAGAACGAACGTACGCCTTCCCGAGAAACCACGACACGTCCTGATGTCTGGAGGTGCCACGACTGTTTACGCGCGCAAGAGTGCGTACCTCGGATGGTTCGTATTTCAGACCTTCTCGGTGGCGCGTGATCTCAGTGCCGTGCGTCACACAGCACGAACTCGCCATATACTGAAGAACAAAAGTAGGGTTGGTCGGTTCTGCCGTAGTTCTCCAGAGCGCGCTTATTCTTCGGATGTAACATGGTTACCGGCGTTGTATAGATCCTGATTTCTCTCCAACACGCGTGACATTATGAATGCCGCTGAATTAAGGGAGAAGCTCGCTGCGGGGAAGCTAAAGCTTGTCGCAAAGCAAGGGAAAAAAAGCCAGGTTTGGAACCATTTCTTGGAAGTCGTTGACGCCAATGCCCTCTCATCAGTGGGGCATATGCAGTGAAAAAGCTGCAAAGCTTTCTTTGCCTATGATGGCGGGAAAACAGGAACGTCACACCTAAACCGCCACAAGTGCAAGAGTGCAGGCAACACTACATCCATTACACCGTTCTTCGCTGAGAAGAAAACCAAGGCATCATCTAGTGTTAAAGGAAACGTGACGACTGCTTGCGTCAAGTGGTGTGCAAAGGACATGCGCCCATTTGACGTTGTTTGCGACGACGGATTCCTAAAAGTTGCCGACGAACTTATTGCTATCGGTGCCAAGTACGGGAGCGTCTCCGCGAAGACGGTGTCTCGCAGAATTTCTGAAGTCGCAAACGAACTTCGAGAAGCACTGATGCCTGAGATCCAGTCAGCGATGAAGGACGGTCGCTGCTACATGACCATTGACATGTGGACTGACGACTTCAAGAAAGTAGCCCATATCACTGCAACCATTCACTACGTTAGTGCAAAATAGGAACTGAGAAGCCCTGCTTTTTCACTAGTGACTTTCCCTCGGAGAGAAAAACCGGAGAAATCCTTCGTAAGGAGGTCGTGCGAAGGTGTGCGACGTTGGGGATCAATGAACGCATGCTGAGCAATGTCGTATTCGTGAACAGACCAGGGTGCCAACATCGATCAACGCGCTCCGTCCGTAACCACAGAATGAACTGCAGTGCTCACGTGTTCAACAGCATTCTTCGCGCCACGTTCGACGAAGGGTACCTCGTTCGGGAGCTGCCTGAACTTTCGGAACAGGTGCAAAACGTGAAGGCTGTCGTGACCTTTTTGAAATCCAGCGGACTGGCAAGCCAGCTACCACATGGAGTTTGCCAGGAGGTGAGCACGCAGTGGAACTCGAAGCTCACTGTGATCAAGTCCGTGGTGACGCAGTACGATGAGATAGAGAGCCTGTTGGATTCAAGCGGCAATCTACTCCTGGAGGACGTCAGTATGGCCTTGTTGATGGAGGTCGTTGATTTCCTGGAGCCCTTCAAGGAGGCAAGCGAAAAGCTTGAGCAGGACAAAGTGTTAACGCTGCCTCTTGTTCTGATGTATTACGCGAAATTTAAGAAGCACCTCACTACGGCTTTGACAGACTCGCCAGATGTGTGCAAGCTTAAGTCTAGAACGCTAGAGTTCCTGGAATTGACTGCGCTCGTCTGTGTCCTTTCTTGTAGCTGGCCGTTGGAGAGCTTCATAAAATTTCAACGTTCTTGTGGCCGCCTTTCCGCCATCTCTGCATGCTTGACGAGCACAACAGGAAAAATGTACACGAAAGGGTGCGCGAAATGCTGACTCATGGAGGACCAAGCACGGAACAGCTGGATAATAAACCCGCAGCGAAACGTCCACTACTTCAAGCATTTAACGAGTGGCTGGATGCTGCGGAAGCGCAGACAACCGACAGGCAACTCGACAGTTACCTCCGGGACAGCGACTCGTGTGAGGACATCAGAAGGCTGCTCGAATGGTGGGACCCCCAGCGTAAGAAATACCGTTGACTTTCCTTTCTTTCTAAAAAGGTTCTTAGCATCCCCTCACGAGCGCCAGCATCGAAAGGAATTTTAGTGCAGCTGGATATGTATTGCAAGAGATGAGGACCTGCTTGAAGCCGGAGAACGTGGACAACCTGCTGTTTTTGCACAAGAACATGTAGATTTTTGCCCTTTGCTGGCCAGGCAACAACTGGACAAGAACTGGACAAAGGTCCAGTTCTTGTCGTAGAAAACGAAAGTGCGGTAATTTTGTCGCAGTGTGTTATTTTATATTCATTCCATGACAAAGTCGAAACCCTTCATTTGAGAGCACCTCCAGAATGGTGGATGGCACGTTAATTATACATAACTTTTCGTGACGAAGCGACAATATGGAGGATTTGCGTTTGATCAGCTGTTGGTTTCTGTTTGCCATATATATTATTTCAAGGGTTTTTTACTTCGCGGCAGCAATCACCTAATCAAGAGCTGCTGAAAGTATTGCGTGGTCGTTAATATGTTCTGTGTCAAATGGGGAAAAGAGCATTGAAAAGAATGTTTTGAGTTTACTTCCTCGTGTTTATTGATGTATGTACGCATTGTTCTTAAAAACGTTTTTTGCCAGGCCTGGTAACCACTGTACTCTTATTCCAATGGATTCTCATGTATTGCATCAAGGTTTTATATCAAAGATACGATTACGAAGAACGTCGTAACGGGGAAAGAATTGATTTAGCCAACCTGGAGCTCTGCACTTATATCTATGTACATGTCGCACCCATCCAAGTGCAACTGCCGTGGGCGGTAATTGAAATCAAGTGCTAGGAAAACGGCAACTCTAAGGAACCACTGGAGGTAAAATGCTTATATGCACGTAGACAGTCGTAAATTGAAAAGCGGCATCAAAAATTTGAGCATACAACCTTTGCATGAAACAACCACGTGATGTCGCCAAGAACCGGGTCAACAAACACGGTGGTGGCTGTGGTACACATTAGATGCTCTGTCTGATTTTTCGCTACGAATGGCAGCGGCACTCAACCAGATAAAATAAATTCCCTGTACCGACTCAGCCTCACTGCCTGGCACGCCTTCCCCCCCCCCCCCTACTGCGCGCTCGCATTAAAGTCGCCCCGCTACCCGGAACATGCACCCAGGCATCCACGATGGTCGTCGCACCGCCCGCACCAACTACATCCGCACGCACAACCAGCATCTTCAAGACACGCTGTATATGGACGCATCCCCATATCAAAACCGATCAACGTATGCCATCGCCACTGTCGACCGTCAAAAACGCATTATCGCCACTGCCTCAACGCGGGCCTCAACACAAACTGAAGCTGAAGAGATAGCCATCGTGCTCTCCCTTACCTCCACTCGTCGCGACTACGTGACAGTAATCACGGACTCACAGGAAGCTTGCCGGAATCTCCAGAAAGGTCCACTTTCCTCGCACTGCCCTACACATCATCGAACACTCCACTTACCTCCGCGAGGAGTGCCACATTCTATGGACTCCTGGCCATTGTGGGTTGGCCGGCAATGAAACCGCGCACGACGCGGCCCGAGAAGTGATACACCGGGCCATTGCCCCGACCCCCCTCTTCCCACCCTGGATGCCCACCCCCTACTCACTCACAGAGGGCAACACCCTTGTCTATAACACAGGTTTTGTACATAAAGCCTTATCTTGCCTCGGCCGAAAATCATTTGAAGAAAACTATTGTGTCATTATGAAGTCTTGACCATATATATTGACCCACCGTTTTTTGTGACAAGTTTGAGTCTGCAGTTTTGAGAGGTAAGCAGTTCAAGTTGAACTCAGTGTTATAGACAAGGGAGTTGCGCACTGTACAACGATATTCTCACACACTACAAGCTTTCTCGTCGCACCTTCCCCCCACCTCACCCCTGTCTAACAAAGGCTGACGAAATCACCCTCCGCCAACTTCCAAACCGGACTTTACCTCACAATACACAATGCCATTTGATCTTACCCAGCTCTCACTCACCACAGTGCAAGTTTTGCCCCAAAAGAGGTACCCTTTACCACATCGTATGGGAATGCTCCCACACACTTGACCTCCCTCCCAATACCCACCCTTCCCCTTCACAGTGGGCGGCGCAGCTGTCCAGCTCTGAACCCGGCTCCCAGCTTAACCTGGTGAGACGGGCCTGGATGGCCAGCCAGAGCCAGGGACTCCTGGACTAAGGAGTCCCCCCACTGGTCTGCCTCCACACACGGAATCAAATTGGGATTCAATAAAAGTTTACTGCTAATAAAAGTGACTTGCTAAGTAACTCGGGGGACGAATTGCAAAGCATGCTTTCCGCACTGGACGAAAAGAATAGAACCGTGGGCCGAAAATAATATGCATAAAACCAAAGTAATGATCAAGAACCTCGGGACAGCACAGCAGTTTGGGATAGGGGGAGAGACAGTGGAAGTGGGAAGCGAATATATCTACTGAGGCCAAGTTGTGCCCCCGGATCCCAACTATGAGGCAGAGATAATTAGAAGGATCAGAATTGGGTGGAGTGCATACGGCAGATATTCTCAGATAATGAATAGCAGCCTATCATTGTCCCTGAAGAAGAAAGTGTATGACAGCTGCATCATACTGGTACTCACCTACGGGGCAGAAACTTGGAGCCTCACTAAGAGGGTTCAACTTAAATTGAGAACGACTTAGCGGACAATGGAGCGGAAAATGATAGGTGTAACATTAAGGGACAAGAAGAGAGCGGAGTGGGTCAGGGAACAAACGCGTGTTAAGAACATATTAGTAGAAATTAAGAAGAAGAAATGGACGTGGGCAGGGCATGTAATGCGAAGGCAAGATAACCGCTGGTCATTAAAGGCCAACTGCACTCAAATTTTCGACAACGTAAAAATAATGTCACCTAATAGTACACATAAAAAGAGTGCGAAATTAAAAATACTGCGTTCAAAGATCAACGCGCGCGACGCAAACGGCTCGCGAATTGGCGTTTTCGGAACCGAAACTGAATAGAAAAGGCGGCCATTACCGGCGGCCGGACGTGACGTACGTGAGGGAACGGAAGCGGCCGCGCTAGCACCGGCGGCCGCTCAGAGCCGCCTTCAAATGCGCGTGGCGTCGCGTTTGGCACTGTTATTTCCACAGAAGAACTTCCACCAACGTTTTCCCATGATAATTGAGTTATGCCCAATTTCGGCATCGCGTTGCTATCAATCGAGATGAAGTAGACCGTCCGACAGTAATTTTTTTCCATCAGAATAGCTGCGGGAGTGACGATTCTCGGCATTGCGAGTAAAAAAGTGGACCCTGATATACGAAGCTACTTGCTCGTATACGATATCGAAAAGTAACTTTCGTTAGCCGGCGCCTCGGAAATCACATCGATCAGTTTGAAGGGAACAAACTGAAAGCGGGCGGGGATCAATCACTAATTCTACAATACATTAGGTACAAACAGCTTCGTGAATATCGGCCCAGTATTTTTCACCTTGCTGCACATCGAGAATCGAATTAAAAAGTTGTCTGAAACTATGAGCCAGCTTCCACAGCTAAATGATGCACTAAAACACGAAAAAGTTTCCTATATATAACGCTGTTTTCTACTTTCACCAGAGGCATGTGCTGTTGAAAACACTTTACTTTCAAGTGAACTAAATCTAACGCTCTTCCACTAGTAAATACTTCACTTGAGAATTGAACAAAAAATCTAGTTTATTGTTTAGGAGAGGAGCAGTTTCGTTAGCTTTCGCACTTCGCGAAGACGACGGCCGATATTTGTGCGGATGTATTTGTTACTACGAGAAAGGCTGATTTTGGTTCAATTAGCCAGTGAGGCAAAAGACGCACAAATGTTTATAACTGCGTGTACAGCAACTCTCGTTAGGTCGTGAAACTTTTGGAAAGGTCTAAAAGATGAAGGTGGCGTTGGGCCAGCACAAATATGGCCAATATTGGACGCGGAAGTGCAAGTGGTCAAGAATTTATAAAATATCTTTCTGTGGTAGGTGCAATAAGAAGTGACAAATTTAGGGTAAGTGGTCGTATCGCGCTATTTTTTTCCTTGAGTAAAAATGTTTTCAAGTAAAAAAATTTTGCTAACTCCGAAACGCTCGCAAGCGCGTGAATAGTTTGTAGGCTTCTAATCTCTTTTATTGCATTGAAAAAAAAAAAGATGTCTACGATGTCTGATGACAATGCTCTCAGAAGCACGCTTGTCATCGTAGTAGAGTACGTGTGTGAAGAAACCTTCAGGGCTGGCAGTCTGCGCACGTGACGCTGCATGTGGTTCAGCAGTCGCTGGAGCCCGCCAACATCATTCGGTGACACCACTGAAGGGAGCGATCGAAGCTGCACCAGATGTTTCTGTACAATCCGGGGTGTCCCCAAAGCATCGCGAAAGAATTTCCACGGGGTCTGGATAACGTCGGTTGCAGCCTGGCAATGGATGCAGTAGCTGACCCATCCAGCAGCGACCAAAGGTAATGAAAATTCTCTCCATTGTTCAGGCTGGGATTTTCGTGGATGGCTGCCTTAAACTGCGTCCAAAAGCTGAGCCACTAACACAACTCGCCGTTGACTGTTTGGAGCTGCAGCGTCGGGAGCTGCATGGAGCTTCCATGGAGATGACGCTCGTCACTCTGAGAATACACCACAGAAGGTGCAGGGGCTGTCGATCCCAGCAGGCGTTGACCATCCCGCAGCGATCCCTTCTCAGTCCTTAGCTGACCTGCATGCCTTTGGCGGCGTCATCGATTCGTACCTCATAATTGCTTCGAACTCCGCCACGCACTCGTCGTCAGGTAAACATTTTCCACCTAGGCATTCAGCTTGCTGAACTCCTTGTTGTTGGACTGCAGCCGCCCTATGAGTGAGCCTGAAGTTTCCACATTAGAGTATACAACACCGTCTTCCTTTCATTTATAAGCCTTGTGTTTTGTCGCCGATAAGCTGTTCTCTTTACTATCAGCTTGTGCATTTTTCTTTCCGGATTATAGCAATGCCTCCTCCACCTTGTTGTCACCGACATCGCTCTTACCGATTTCACGCGATACGCCGGCTTAGTAGCCCCGACTTCTTTCTTCCCGGCTTTCCAGGCACCAGAAGATGATGAAAAAAGTCCAATTTACCTAATAAGAAAGAATTACAGTATTTACATTAGACAGAAAAAATTGTCCATGGCTTCCGATGATCCTCGTCTTCCTTGTTCAGACCACCAAAGCTGCCCCCTTGGCCCGTGCTTCTCTTCATCTGGGTTATCTCCGACGACTTAAAATGCAACAACTGGCATGCACGAAAGAACACTCAGTACCACATACATTCATAACTTGGTCTGAGCTGCCACACCGGTATGATATTAGTTTTAAAATCAATGTTTTTGAGGTAGGTTTAAAGGCAATCATAGGTTCGTAAGCTAAGAACAAGCTGTGTACAATATGCTGATAACAATGTGAGCAGGAAATCTGTGTTTAATAGCCACATTTGCCACCTTACACATAAGAGGCAGTGCACACAAACATTACAAATGGAAATTGAATGTCTTGAAATATTAGAAATCATTGGTGGCAGGACAAGCTCAGCTAAACAAACAAAATCAATGAGTGACACAAAACAAACAGGTGCGTAAAATGTACCATTGGAGAGTGTAACACAAGACACACAGCTGCCAACAATGCACAATTGGATAGATTTAAATCTTCAGAGAACTGCAGTCTAAGGGCTATCAGGCACAAAGCTAATGATTGATTGATTGTAGGGGTTAACGGACCGACGCAGCGCAGGCGATGAGGCGCGCCGTAGTGGAGGGCTCCGGATTAATTTTGACCACCTGGGGATCTTTAACGTGCGCCGAAATCTCGAATACACCTTTTCGCCCCCACCAGAAAAGCAGCCGCCGCAGCCGGGAATCGAACCCGCGTCCTTGTGCTCAGCAGCAGAACGCCTTAGCCACTGAGCCACCGCGGCGGGTCACAAAGCTAATCACTTTCAGCTAACATAGAATGAAGTTCTTTTTGCGAAACAGGTTGCCTCACAAAATACGCACCCTTACGCACCAAATCAGTACTTTTGTAACAGAGTAGCTCCAGTCTAGGTGTGTTCAGGGAACACGTAGCCACGCAGTTGTACCCAATTATTAGATATGCATCAAATATTTTTTGTGCACAAGTTTTTGGCTGTCTGCTAAGGGCGCATGGTGGACACTGTATATAAAAGGAGTGTTGTGAAAAATGTGAAAACGGTATGGGACAAGCAGCATGTAAGGGACCATTTAAGTAAAGTCTTTTCACTGAAAAATTCAATGACGAAAAGTGTAACCGTATTAATGTGTCAGCATTCTTTGGCAAGTACACCCGCAAGTCTGCCCTTAGTTAAAAAGGTGCAATACCTAATACATGCTAAGTAAACACATAATCAGACAAATTAACATGCGTAATTATGGATGGACTCGTGCTTTAGGACTCGATAAGAGTAAAAAAAGTGACGTAATGCACTGATTGGGTATGTTGTGTGACAACAACAACCCTACATGTTGTTGTCACACAGCTTATATTTCCCCTCATTAGATGTCTTTCCAGCAATGCATTTGTGCTCAGTGAAGCCGGCTTTTCAGGGTTGGATTGAAATCGCTCCACTGGGATGTGTATGCTAACCCATGAAACAAATACAGAGAAACTTAGTCGGTTAGCCTAGATACAGGACGCGCCAATTAATATTAGTCAATACAGGTCCACTGTGAACATGTCGACCTTTGGGATACAGCTCGAAGCACATCGGAAAAGAAAGCAATACAGCTGCTCGTACGGGCCCATCGTCATTCATAACAGTCAACGTCACTCATGGCACCTGCCTACTGAATACCTCTATCGAACAAAAAAAGCATTCACAGAAGATAACAATGCTGCGCACCCCTTTTTCAGGAGTTACGAAGCACAGCCTGACATTTGGTTTTTCACAACTGTCGTTAAGACAATAGATGCTCACCCACCAACAATTTCTCGGCACAGCTAGTTAACTCTAGCAAAGCTAGCACACTACATTCCAATTCACGGACAGCAAGCAGACAGCTTACCAAGCACTCAAATTACAAAGCCTGAAAGCAACACAAACTGGTATGATAGAGCGGCTCCCACCGCAGGCATGCCACCGCAGCCGAAAGCCTCGTAGCACGCGTATTAACGAAAGCCGCGGTTCCGCAAAAAACTAATATATTGTTTTAGAAACTTTACACAATTCAAATTGAAACAAAAACATATTCAAACTAAAAAACTGCACAATATATTTGAAGTTCAACAAGTTTGCTACAATACGAAATTAAGTGGCGCTGGCGTCAGCCGTTATCTTGTTAATTTAGGAGTACTACACGCCATTTGTCGTCTTAAAAAATTTTTAAATGCATTATTGGAAGTATTCACCAGTGAGAAGCTTGTACGCTTAGTAGGCTGTAGGTTTGGGCAAGTTGGTAATCCAGGCTGTACTTAAAGGAGCCATGAAGAGAAAAACCAAGTTTGGTTCATTCAAAGATTGTCTCGTTAGAATCATACTGACCACCACTTTAACGTAAACTTCGCTCAAATAAGCTACATAATTAGGAAAAAACGGGAATGGTCATGCGACCCACCAGCTCATTTCCCGCAACAGAACCTGTGATGTCACATGAGCTAAGCTCTGCGATTGGCGGAGGCTGGCAGAAGCAGACGCAAATTAGGTAGAGCTTACAAACTAGACGAACGAGCGATTTGCGCTTAAATTTAGGGCACATTCTTTACAAAGCAATAAGAATGGTGGGACAAACAGTGGAAGTTACGAAAGCACATGTAAACATAGAAGTACTGATGCGTTCTGCTGTTCGTACTGCGCACGGCATGCTTGGTTTAGCTTGAAGGACTCTGGTTTAGCTGCACAGCACTACGGGGCTTGGGGTTGTCTCAGACGACACTGGCCGATTGACGCAAGCAACGGTGTCTTACGTGACCCCATTTGTCGAGCGAGCACTGTTTCAGGGAACGAATATTTTCTCCCAGAACAAAAACAAGCCAGGTTTAAATGCGGGCAAAAACAAACCAAACGCTTGCCACGGTATGGTGGCGCCATCTAGGTTACGAAACGTAAAGAAACGCGGGAACAAACTTAACACCGCTGTGCAGGGTGGAGACAATCTTTGAACGGTCCCGTGCCGCCGCAATTGGGCCAACGGGCTCAACACGTTATTCTTTTCGTTTCCCACGAGACCTAGCAACGCGAAACAGACAATATGATTCAAACTTCTTCAGTAAACCGCGTTCCGGCGATAATTTTAGCGCGGTTTTGACACAATGACTTGCTTCGGCGGCGAGCGAGCAACCGAACATGGCGGCGCCAGCGTCACGTGTCTCTACCCTGTACGGCGGATGCGTGAATGAAGGTACTCTAGGCTGCAGAGCTATAGTGCCTAGAATATACATGCAGAGCGGTCGGTTCCTGTGATGTCACTTGGGACCACGAAAACGCACGATTGAGCGGGAAAATCAAAATTTTAACCTAAATTGTTTCATTTCTCAGTGAATAAAGCACCGTTTGTATCCCGACAAGCGCTGGGGCACTATAAAACACGAAATCTTTCGAATAAAACCAACTTGCATTTTCTCTTCATGGCTCCTTTAAATTGCGCAAAAAAATAACGAAGACTGGGGAGAGACGACACGAGACAGCGCAATTGAAGTACAGCTTGTACGCTTGATGAAGCTGAGATGATAAGCCTCGTTTGATGCTCGCCGAGCGGACACAGTGACACTCCTCCTTGGTCGGTGCAAAAAACCAAAAGATAAGCGGCGATGCGTTGGGCATACGAAACATGTTTGCTCAGACATCGAGCACACCGTAATGCGTAAATAAAAAGCGAAAAAGAAACGACCACATCAAGTCACGCAGAAAATCCCCTGACGATGAAATGGACGATCGCAGGTTCGGAAAGTTGGACTGGGAATCTCGCATGCTTTCTCAGCGCCTCAAAATACAACGGCTTATGAAGCACACAGCTTAATTTAATCACAGCCAACACCACCCACCCAACCCAGCGAGGTGTTACGTTGTTGCACAGCTCAGACAAACTTTACGGCGCAGAAGCTACAGTGTGAATCTCAGCTTGTGAATCGCACACGGTACACGACATTTTTCTTCGCTCAGCGGATAGGCTAGGCTAGTGCGTGACTTCGCAATGGATGCGAGCATGGATTTGAAAATTTTTCGGCGCCGAACATAATCATATCAAAAGTTCATATGTTCCCGTTTGCAGTTCCAGAAGTTTGACAGGCAAATCGTGAAATTTGTTTGGGACAGCTCCTTTGCTGCCACTGCCCCTAAAAAGTGTGTAGCGGATGTGACAGCTGCGCGGCTCCACGTCAGAAACGTCAGAGGCCTCGAAGGCCACGCCCCCGTTGGAAAGTAGACGAAACGTAATATCGCCGCCGAGACATCGCCTGGTCACCAGCCGGATCCGCTACATCACCGGGCAACAGCGCCAGGATCCCTCTCCTGCAGTTCTTGCTGCGCCTGGTGGCTTCGCCTTCCGTTCCTGTCGGTCAGCGTGGGAACCACTCGCGACCGAGTCACAACGGACTACATAAGTGAGACTCTTCTGTTTTTCTTCACGCTTGTGCTCCTCACGAATCGCCACGGAACTGCGACAGGGAAGGACTTGGTCACGCTTACGTCTCCCTTCGTGTTTCACTCTTTTATTTTTCAATTTTGTTCTTTTTTCTATCCCGTTCTGCGAATCCCCGTTTTCCCGCTCTGTGCAATATAATGAGTCCACGCTTCACCTACTTGTTGCGACGCTGTCGTCTTGCGTGCACGTTTCGTGGTTCGCACCACCGAATTCTGACATCATCACAAGCACCTACTATGCTGCCTTATAGCTCAAAGTGACCAAGACCCCGCAGCCGCAACCTTTCACGCCCACATCCATAAGCTACTCAAGCGTGGATGGCCTCTGTATTTCCTGTGCCGCGACCTAAACGTAGATGTCACCTGCAACTTCTATTTACCCACCTAATCTCAGGGTACTGCGCAGTCAAAATATTCATTTAACCAAATAAATCAAGTCTGTTTTGTGGAACGTTTATTGCAATCGACCTTGTTGCAGCGACCTCCGAAATGACAACAAAGAATGTCATTTGTGGTGGAGTGGCAAAGAATATATCTGCTTTTTCTATACAGAGCCTTTATTTTCTTCGAAACCAGCCGTAGGAGCAACGTAATTTTAAACCGTCAGGGCAGATAAGACTTCGGCGACGAGGTGGGCTTTTTCAATTTCCATTTCCTTCCAGCCATCCGTTTCCAGCACCTCTGAGGCGTGCACTTTGATAAAGTCGATTGCTTCGCCTTCAGCTGCTGGGCGTTGTGCATGTCGGCAATGACCATATCTCCGCAGCTCTTCTCACCGATAGCTTCTTGCACAGGACGACTTCAACACATCGCCTTCAACTCGTCAAGTCGTACTTGTGGCTGCGACGAGGGACTTGCTCGGCCATCTGGTACTAATTTTGGTGCATTCTCCAGTGTAGATAAACTCGACCACTTCGCGAAAGACCTCGAATCTACAGTCAGGTATCTCCACTCGACCTTGCTCCTTCTCTTTCATGTCGTTCTCGAACATGGCGGCGAAAACGGGGCTACGGGCTGCCAGTATATTTTTGTGTGCGTGAATGTCTTCCCCCTCAACACTGAAAACGACGTCCGAGAACCGACGAGATGACAGCAGGTGGCCGGAATCTTGTGACAGGCGCCTTCCGGGAATCTGTATTTCTCCCGGTGTATTTCGGGTTGAAACGATCTTCGAGTCGATGAAACCAAGCACCTCGCAGTATACGGTAAGCTTGTCGTTCGGCAGAAGGTGGTCGTACCCGTCAGGAGGTAGTCCTTTTCGATGAACTTTGCGAAGCCCCAAGAAACCCGCCCTTAGAAAAGTAGCAAGTCCATTCTTGGAGGCTGGCCTTATGCCCTCCTTCGTCAATCACAGCGAATTTATAGTCAATGGGGTATTTGTCTTTACAGTCGTCGGCGGCATCTCGAACGTAAAGGGAGACGAAGTCCTTGCTTTCCTCGTTGAAACCATTGGGGTACAATTGTAGACGCCAATAGCGGTTGCCGGGTCCTTTCGTTGAAAAGGTCGGACTTTCTATGTTCTGTCCGGTCTCCGACGGCGCAGGCTAAAGTCGTGAATAGTCCAGGTGTACGTAAACTTTGAGATTTTCGGAGCGCGTTTCGCACGAAATGTCCGTTCGCCAGTTCGCTCACGCTTTGCGGGTGACGCCATTGGAAGTGAACAACGCGCGGAAATCGAACTGATAGCAAGCGGAAGCGATGGAAACTCGTAACTCACCAACGAATGGCGCAAGGATCCGCAGCCTCACTATCTCCCGTTGATTAAAGGAATCTAACCAATACGTGCAGGATAAATGCTACACAAACGCACCACCGTTCCGCAGCCACTTGAGGCTGATTTCTGTTTGATTTGGCCACCGCAATAGCACGCCGCCGAGCCGCTGTTTCACTCTGGGGATCGTGGCGCCATCTGGAGGGTTTTATCTCAAGCCTCGCTGGAACCACGCGGGTACAGCCAGTAGCCACGGAAAAAGTAACCTACGGGACGCACCACCTTTCACAAGCCAACCTCTTCCGTCTCCGCGTCTCCCGTCGCGCTATATCACGATGCCGTTCGCAGGAAATTCGTCGTAGCGTTAGCGGTTCAGGCTGATTTTGATTGATTGATTGTAGGGTTTAACGCGCCGACGCAACGCAGGCAATGAGCGCGCCGTAGTGAAGGGTTCCTGATTAATTTTGACCACGTGGGGATCTTTAACGTAGCGCCGAAATTGTCGTACGCACGGGCGTTTTTGCTTTTCGCCTCCATCAGAAAAGCAGCCACCGCGGCCAGGATTCGAACCCGCGTCCTCGTGCTCAGCAGCACAACGCCTTAGCCACTGAACCACCGCGGCGGGTAGTGGTTCAGGCTGGCCGTCAGAGTTGCCGAAACGTAATCGGCGAAGTCGAAGACTGCTCTTCGCTGTTCCAGTGGCCACCTGGGAACCAGCGTTGCGCCCACTGGGTTTAAAAATGAAGGACGCTCACACTAACGCGTAAGATTTGAAGGTAAATAATCTGTAAGCAACTTTCACCATCATCACGGCAGTTTATAAGTCCACGATTGCTGCCGAGTTTCTTATTCTTCGCTGCCGCAGCGACCTATACTCCATCATTGTTGCTATAAGTGTGAGCTTCTTTCATTGTTTGGAAGGGATAATCATTCGATATCACCTTTAACGGGCGTACGTATGACGTGTCTTTCTCGTTCCGAGCAGTCATGCCACTATTATTACTGCAAACGCTGGAGCCCTCCTCGTTCTGGGCAAGTCTTGCCACGATTACGACGAACGCTGGAGGTCTTTTTCTTTTTCTGGGCGGGGGGGGGGGGGGGGGGGGGGCGATCTTGGCTAATCTCCCTAAGTGCTTGGCTTGACAAACATGCTCAGGGGGCGCTGGCTGGTCGTCGCGAGTCACGTACACACGAGCGTTAGGCACTTGCTTGTTTTTGTTAACCGCCAGGCGGGCCTCGCCGCGAACGCCGGGCGATCGCCGCGAGGCCCGCGCTTACGTGCGCGCACGGCAATTTCTTGGTATTTTTCACTGCGGACACAAAAAATTACGATTTGCTAAACAGCTTCGTCGATAAAACAAGGACTATACTACATGAAACCGCCGCCAAGAAACCTGACTGTGGGTACAATTTTTGCCATTTTGTTTTCTTGCTGAAATTGCAATCCTCTCTGCGGAATTGCCCAACAAGCTGGCCGTTAAGTATCGGCGCATCACCGCCGTACATTCGCAACGATTTACGTTTAAATACAAGCGGTGTACGTTTTTCTCGTCCGTTGTAGCGTAGGAAAAGAAATACTACGTACAGCTGCCGTGTCAATGCAGTTCCGAATTCGATTGTTAGGTCGCCTAAGATAATTTGCAGAGTTGTACGGAACGCCGTTCCAAGGAACGGCGTTGAACGGCGTTTCTGGAACTAGTTCCTTTTGGAAGGAACGGAGGAACGCCACCATTCCATTAACATCGTATGGAACTGCAGCGGTAACTCGTTACGTTTACGGAGGAACGGCAGAGGGAATGTCGTTCCTTCTCTAAACGTTCGATTTGGCTGTTGTTGATGCCAAGGCTTTAGTGCTCAAGCTAGCACAAAAACCCACCGTCCGCTACTGCGTTTCTCTTCCTATAAGCTGCCCAATTTGCCCGACCTTTCGCAGAACGTGCTTCCTCGAAGGTCGAAGGCAGAAGAATAACCACGCACCGGGCTGCAGCCTGTTGGGCAGGCTGCAGCGTGTGGGCACGGCCATGTCGCTACGTCGGCTGCAGATGCGCATGAGACAGGTGCTCCAGCGCCCCTTCGGTTCGTCTTCTGCCGCAACTTCTTCTTTTGTACATAAGAGTGGAATGTGAAAGCCGAGCAGGAGAAGACGTGACTGCACCGTGTCTATCGCACGCGTGTTCTCTACAGTACAGGCAGCCGTGCCAGCCGAAGTGAACGTAGGAGACGTCTCTGCAGGGTCGCCAGCGTTGTGCTCACCACGTGTAAAAACAAGGCGTCAAGTTCTCAGCCTCGGATTCTTGAAACATCGCCGCTGCCGCCCAAAGTGAGGTGGGAGCTATCTGATCTCATGCGCAACAGCAACCACCCCCGAGGGCTGCAAGCGGAACCTGAGCTCGAACGAATTCTACCGCCTCACGGCACAGACATGGCGCTCGAACGCGCCGCCGTAAGCTTTTTCGCGCACAGAGGGGACTTGCTGTTTCGTGATGTGCCAGGTTTGCTTTGACATTTGGTTTTCAAATTTAGCTGGGCGTTTTCGCGCCACCTTTCTTTGCATCATAGCAGTGCGACGATTGTGGTGTATTGTTACGGGCCGGTTCCGACCAGGCCTTCAGCCGGGCACCGATGGCGAGCCGAATCCTGGCAGCGTAGCTGTTGGCTGCTGCCGTGCGCACAGTTGCTCCGTTCCGACGGCGAGAAGCCGGAGGCCAAACTTGGAAACTGTTCAATGCATGGCTAAGTGAATAGCATAAAGTTACAGGAGACAAGGCTGCTACAAAAAGGCCAACATGAATTTCCAATTCGGCAGAGTAACACTCTGAAGCTCTGTTGTTGACGCACTGGCTCCGATGCTCGCGCGTGCGAAAATTTAAGGAGCAAAGCACAGCAGTCAAAGTTATGCGCACGGCCCCACAAAGTGTGTTAATGGCCGTTAAACAAAATATGAACAAAACAACCCCTGTCCGTGGAGAGCGCGGGTTACATGCTAGCACGCCCCTCTGAGAACATGCGGAGGCGTCTCCTGAGCTCTCAACCAACTGATCCTCAAGTACAACACGGCAGTACCCTCAAGAGCTTTTGTGGAACGGCTCTTCAGCATTGCCAACGAAGTGTTGACAAAAAAAAATGGGTTCTTCTGCCCCACACCAACATCGAGATGCAACTCTTGCTGAGTTCAATGAAAGGACTCTTAAAGTTGCGAAAATGTGTTCTAGACATTTTTCTCCCACTCATACTGTAATATTGAAGCATCATTCATTAAATGCGTATGTATTGTTCCTTTCGATGCGGTTTCTTGTGCAAGACATTTATGTTCGTGCATGTGAGTAAATTTCTATTTGGCACATCTGAAGCGCAGTATCCTGACTGCGCATTTGAAGACCCAAGTGGAAAGCGCCATATGTGTCGCACTTGCTGTAGATGAGCACCACAGTTGCACTTAGGCATGTCTGGAATATGTCCGGTGCTCTCTGAAAAAATCCGTCTAGGAGCGTGTTGTTAGATTTTTTTTGTCTCCAGATAATCTGTTGCCGCTGGTGTTCATATTCGTAAATATACGTAGTTCGATGGGAGTGTTAGATGGCTCACGTTATTTCGCTTCACAATCATCCGAAACTATATATAATTTAAAAAATCGAATGTAACGTTAATGAACGACACGTTACAATGTTCGAAGTGTAACTGGAACGCGTTCCTTTCTCAATATAGAAACTTGTAACGGGAACTCGTTTCAAAATTGGGAAGGAACGAGGAACGAGCTTTCGTTCCTGTTTTAGAGGAACGTGTGCAACACTGATAATTTGTTAGCAGTGACCTTCTCGAGGGTGTAGGCCAAAATTTTCTGAAAAGCATACGCACACTCACTGCATTATCGCTCTGGTCACTGGAATACATTTCGAGCAAGTGTAGGCAGCATCGCGATACTCGGATATCGCGATATTATCTCAGAGACACTTTTGAGTATCTGTATTCAGTATCGAAATACATCTGACAAATGTATTTGCATCTGAGTAGTGAAATACGTTCAACTGTGTATCGAATATATCGCGATACTCTGGCACGTATGAATATCTCGTTGCATTTACTTTCACGGTGCAGAAGACGGCACGGATCAGCCATACTAGGCAGCTGCCTATAGAGCTTGCAGAAGCGGTTTCCCGGGCTCTTAAAATGAATCGCAGTAACTGCATCGTGCTCGCACCCGTACTTCAAAATGCAGTAGGGCCTCAAACAAAGTTGTGAGATCTACAGATTTCGAAAGCTTCTCTGGCGGGTGTAGAAACTTATGGACCTCAACATAAGGACTCGTGCGGCGACGTGCCATCAGCTAAGATGAACAAACGGCTTCTACGACTTCGAAGATGACGACTTCAGGTCATCAGGATGGTCACAGCATACGCATGTTCCAGCGGAAATATTTCGATACTTCGACGTCCCGAGGAAGAATTTCGCCATGCTGCTGGAATTTCCAGTCATGAAAGCGGAGTTTGTTCGTTGTACTAATACAAAACTTGTGCCCTCCCGCAGCGGGAGAGAGACTTTTCTTGTTTGCATGCCTCGTGCTCACACCAAATCGACGTTGTCAGGAAGAAAGCTTGTTTGATGAGCTGCTTTTGCCTGTTTTCCTCGTGTGGCGAGTGAAGTTATGTAATTCTTTTAACATTAAATTCTCTTGCTGATTCAATTTGGGTCAGGTTTGGTTTTGAAACCTACAAGGCTCCATAAAAAATGTGTTGTGTTTTATGGCACATGACCAACTAAGGCTACCATGCGCCAAACAGAAGGTCCTGCGTTTGTTTTCTGGGTAATGACTCATTGTTTTAACACATTAGACCTCGTCTAGGAGCTTTGCTTCTTTTAAAAAACCTAAAAACAGAGGAATTTTAACAACAGCACCCTGTCCTAGGAGTAGGCTGCAGGGGTGGCATGGAATGCGTTCGTTTTATAATAGGCCTAAACTACTTTTTTCTTAGGACCTCAAATTTCGCACGCGAGAGTAAGATGTGGTTTACTCTAAGCTCTGGTCACTTTTTTCGCATATCGTTTACCTGTTTTTATAAGAAAGTTATGTGTCGGATATTAATGTCCAATGCAGGGACGACATAACTTCTCTGAGGCACTCTTCATGTCTACTTGATTCCTAATCTGCTTTAGTGCGTTTAACTATGTGAAGTTCGTTGTTGGTTTCCTTAACCCATGAGGACTGCACTTTTTCTGTCAGTTTACTCCGTATGACTTTAATACAGTCGCTGTGAGGAATCTGTACTTGTTTTATTGTTCTATTGCCGGCCTGTGTGGTACATGCGTGGGCTCTCTCATTTCCATTGATTCCAACTAGGCTAGCAACCCAGTACAAGTTAATTTCCTGTCGGTGCGTTTTGGCTGTTACTAAATTGTCTATTTGTCTCCTATTAGAGGTTGAGCTGCATTTTTGTAATGCTGTGCTGTGATTGCGCTGAAAGATTCTGTGTTGATAACATTGTTTAAATTTTGTCTTTCATTATTCTTGCTACAGCCACGGCAATGGCGTGACATTCCGCTGTAAAAACCGAGGCGCATTGAAGTGACCTGATCACCTTCTCATATGTATCTTGCACTACTGAACTCACAACACAGCTTTCCACACAGACGGTCCCAAAACATCATGGTTGTGTATTCTTTGCATTTTTCGTTTGTTGCCGAAAACCCCTGTAAGATGAGTTCACGCGGTGTCTGCAGTTTTTTTCAGATGTGTTTGTGTGAAGGTCACATACAGTAGGAAAAGTTACCAAGGTGGTAGTCGATGATGTTTTCTGGGCAATTTGAGGTAGTGTGTCCAGCATACTGAGTTCTTGGCATTTCTCCTCAATCCGAACGGGCGATGCGGGATAGCGATGGGGTCGGTTATTAAACAGTGTTCTAGGCAGGCATTTTATAAACTATGAGGTAACACAGATGTTTTGGCAATGAACGGATCTTTACGATGTATGAGCATGTCAGCATCGTTCTTCTATCTGTGAGTGGTGGTTCATTTTGTTTCGACGTAAAAAACTGTTATGGGTGACGTCCTATACGACCCAGACGAAAGACATAAACCTAAATTGTGCACTGGGTCCAATCCCTTTCAAGTAAGACTGTCTGGCTGAAACAGTACACAGTATAGTCCAAGCATGAGCGTACTACACAGCGACAAATTTGTAAAAAGCAAACCCTGTTCAGAACCCCAGTGTTTGAGTCGCAGGACTTTGGGAATGTTCAGAGCTCGGGATGTTTCTTTTTCAGCATATTGATGAGACACAGGAAAGTGAGTTTTTTGTCAAACATTTTGCCGAGAAATTTGTGTTCGTTTTGTATGGGTAACTCCATTTCTCTGACGTGTAATATAGGATTGGTCTGTAAGCCTCGTTTGTGTAAGAAAAAAATAGCCACTGTTTCGTCTGGTGAAAACTGGAAACCATTTCTGTTTTCCCACGTTAATCTGTTCATGGTCAAAGGCACTTTTCTCCCACATGTTTCTACATTAGAAGATGTTCAAAGTATTTGAAGATCACCAGCATGGACAGAATACATAATCGACTTAGGAAATATTTTGGATATGGAGTTGCCTTTTACGGCAAACAGTGTTGTACTTAGAATACACCCTTGAGACCGCGTTCTCCTGCACAAAGTTTCTCCAGAGGGCTCAGCCCAGGCGTACTTGAAATGAACAGTTTGCCATGAAGCCGTTCAGGCAATGCAGCATTCTTCCACGGATGCCTAATTGTGCTAAATTGCACGTTATTCCAAACCTCCATGTAGTGTCGTAAGCCTTCTCAAGATCAAAACAGACATCAAGGCAGCGTTGTTTGTGTCGAAATGTTTCTCGTGAGTTGAATGCTTTTTTCCAAGCTTCCGGCATTTTTCCAAGTACCCAGATTTTGTTAAAAATTTCAGAAGTGCTTCCAGAGAAAGCTCGAAACATGCGCGAGAATTTCATAATGTATATCATCTGGGTAGGGAGCGGTCTGCTTAACGGCGAATAGAGTTTTTTTTTGTAGTTGTTCGAGTGTAATTAAACTGCTGTATGATTTGCTCGTGCCACCACTTGTTGGCAGTCTTGTTTCTCTGCTGTGTTTTTGTACTTTAAAAAAAAAATCTTCTGTGTAGTGTGCGGAACTAGAACTCTGGAGAAATGTTCACCCAATATATCAGCGTGTTCTTCTAAGGTTGTTCGTATATCCGGTGCTGTTGATAGAGGACGTGTGTGGAGGGACTGTGTCCCATTCAGCTTATGAACTGGCTCCCATATTTTTTGTTATGTGACTAAGCTGTTCATGGACGACACATAGTTTTGCCATGAGGCTTTCTCGGCATTACGGCGGACGTACCTTGCTGTAGCCCTTTTCTTTTTAAAATCATACAGGTTTTCCTGTGTTGGGAAGCTACGGAAGACACCCTATGCTTTATTTTGCCTATTTTTGCCTCCTTAAATTCTTGGGTACACCATACTTTGTGGTTTTGCCTCACCACTTCCATGTACTCTGGAATAGCTAGGCGTGCAGCATTAAGGATACAGGATGTAAACACTTCGTTCAGTTGGTCAATGCTAAGATTGTCCGAAAAAAACTTTGTCTAAATTTGCTTCGGAAGTAAAAATTCCCCATTCGGCAGAGTGAAGTTTCTACCGGCGTGGTTCGTTGGGATAATTGTTGGTGATGATGTCACGTTGATGAGCACAGGTAGGTGATCGCTCCCATAGGGATTGTCGATGATATCCCAATTAAAATAGCTGAAAACCAAGAACGAACTGAAAGAGAAATATATACAGCTCACCTTTCTTGAGCTTGGAGAGCAGGGTGTAGGTTCGCCGGTGTTTAGAAGACATACTTTATTCGACGAAGTAACATTCTCTAAAATCTGGCCTCTTGCGTCGTCTTTTCACGGCCCAAAAAAGAAAAGTGGGCATTAAAATCGCCAACTATCAAAACCGAGTCTGGCAGTTGGTTTAGTAGGTCTTTTAAATCTCGCAGTGTTATTGTCAGGTGTGGTTCTGGCTACACGCAGCGCACTGCGATTGTTCAGAATGCTACTAATGTGGCAGCCACTGCATCTAACCAAGTTTTCAGTTTGTGCTTTCGCGCTGCGGTTCTGTTTCGGGGAATTATTGCCACGACACCAGAGAGCCTATTCGCCTGCTCTCGGTCGCAACGGAAGACCTGCTATCCTTTTAGTATGTCCTTGCGTTTAGGACCCAAGGTAGTTTCCTAAGCACATACGGCCACAAGTGAATTAGTGGCGAATATGTCTTACGCCATTTTGAACTATTTAAAAGTCCTCTGCAATTCCAGTGGACTATGAACGCCATGCTATTTTGTTGTAATGCAATGAAAACTAAGTTTTCAGACCCGTTATGCGATGCTTGTTTCTTTTTGCATTTTCTAGAGAGTTTTCGCCGCTCCTCCGAAGTAGACGGCCTATAGCCTCCTTCCGTTGTGTCCATTGTCTCTTCAGAGGTGATGGAGGGTTCTTGCAGGACCCACGTGTGTTGAAGTGTTCGACCTCGGCATGTGGATGAGGCCTTGGAGACTGCCGAACTGGGGGTTCGTGCAGCTCGCTTTGGAGGTGTTTCACGGCGCTAGCTGCTTCCATCGGGGTCGATGGGGGCCTTGCTTCAGCCTCACTCTGTGTGGATTCGGCAGGCGCCGAAGTCCGCTGTGGTGCCGCGTTGTGTTTCACCACGGCGAGTATATAGGGTACGGTTATGCGCCGGTGAAAGTCGCTTCCGTGTTTCTTCTAGAAATGTTAGGTTTTCGGAAATTTTGCGAGTGATTATTTCTTTTCTTTTTTTTCATGCTGGGAAAACACGAGAGTATGCTGCGTGCTTTCCCTCGCAGTTAACGAATAGGTGTTGTTCGGATTCACAGTTCTCAGCAAGATGGGTCGTGGGACGCGCATTTGGTGCATGTTTGTTGGCCCCGGCAGCTCTGCGAGCCGTGACCATATGGTTGGCATTTGCAGAATCGACGTTTGGCGTGTACAGTCTCAGTTTCATCTTTGTGTAGCCTACATCCACAGATTCCGGAAGCATGCTTGGTGCAAAGATAAGGACGATGTGCTTAGTCTCGATTGCTTTGTTTTCCCCGTTTGATTTTGACCCGACAGACATTTTTGACGTTCTGTTCTTTTTAGACCTCCTAAGAGCTTCTCCTTTGTCGGGTACTTTAAGTCGTCGTCTGAGATGACTTCACGGACTGTATTCAGTGAGCGGTGTTTGCTGACAGTAAGAGGGATTTACCCAAACGTTCTGGCAGCTTCTCGTATTGAGGATTTCGAGAGGGAGGTCTCCGTTTGCTTGCTTCTCGATCTTGTAGCCTTGACCAACGGTGGCTGTTGGAGTCTTTGCAACAACAAATGTCGAGACAAGTCGGGCAGTTTTCTCTGCGTCGTTACTGTGTACCACATGGAAACGTGTAAAATTGTTGAAGTTTTTCGCCGAAAAACTTAGTGGTTACATTAGTGCACCCCTCTTTTTGGAGAAAAATCAGCGGAACAAAAAAGAGAAGCCATGAAATGAAAAATATTCTTCGGCCCATGGTGCCAGCCACCCACCATGGAGCCCAACAAGGGGACGGGACAGGAACTCGCGGGCAAGTCCCGCCCACACCAGCTGTACACCACTACTATAACCAAGTATGGCTGAAGACATTGAACCCAGAGTGTTCGCCGCGTAAGGTTAACCCTAGTCGCGAGGAAAAATGGAAACTGACAGGGAAGGAGACAACAGGAAAGTTAGAAAAAAAGGCAGGAGAGAGAAATATGAAGCGGAGGTCAGTAAAGGCGACCTCCGATTCCCCCATACGGGTCAGACCGGAGGTGCCGTCTACGAGAAGCGGAGCCCAAAGTGGTATGTTCCTTCGCCAAGGGGCCTGAAAAGTACAAGCACTCGGGGTCTGCTCAACCACCCGGATCCCCTTTTTCCCTGACACGGCGCTGCCACGCACGGATAGACGTGGGTGCTCGGGTCCGTGGTGTCGCACAGGACGCGCAAACATCTGATTTAACAGACGCCCCCGGCGCAGCCCATAAAAATTATTTTATGGTATAATGGTGCCGAAACAAATATATAAATATATATTAGTACCTGAATTTTTTTTATTGTATCTGCAACAAAAAAATAAATTTTTTAAAACACGAAAGCGAAATTATTGCGGAATATTTGCGTGTCGGCGGCTGTCTTTTTTAGCGAGCGACGTCTGTGCCTGCAACAAAAATATAGTCGATTCCTCTGTCATAGGAATTGGTAAAACACGAAAGCGAAATGTGCAGTGCAATCTGCAGCTGAGCATGATTTGCGGTCGGTGGCTGCCTTGTGGGTGTGCTTTAGCGAGCGACGTCCTGGCGTATTCCCAAGCATATCCCGTAGGGGCCCAGGCCGACCACACCCCCTTCAAACGGCGACGTCACAGCGTGACGTCACTTTCTCTTCGTGTCCGACTTCATGCGACGTGATTTTTTTTTTCTCGTTTTGGGCGGCGGCCGATGGTTTCACTTCCATGCGCGAGGCTGGGGCTGCGGCGCTGGGGAGCTGACGCACGTTAGTAGAAGTTAAAGGCCCAACCACATGCAGCGTTCTTCCGGCGTTTTCTCGCGTGGCGACGCGAGCTGACGCGCGAGCAACGCCGATGTCTACTCTCGCCAGATATCGGCGTCGACGCAGCGCGAGAAAGCAGCGGAAAGCGGGCAGCAGCGGTCGGGTTTCACGTCCTTCTCGTGCTTTGGGGTCATTCCTTTCAGCAGAAGAGAATCAATTTCTTTTTAACTTGCGGTTATCGGCTGCCTTGAGACATTTGCAAGCTATTTCTGTTCGAAAGCGCTCATTCATTTGTGGCTTGTTTGGTTTTCATCGGGGAAATCGGTGGGCTTGGCGCAAAAGCCAGATTTTTTAGCGCTACTTTTGGAATTACGCGTTTCAACGTGAGCACACATAAATGAGCATGCGGATTTGCAAAAACTTTTTAATCGCGAGGCAGGTATTATGTTCGATAAGTTACAGAATTTTATTAAATTGCAAACAAATATTTCCCACCATCTCAACACCCTTCAAAAACCTTCGTCTGCCCCCATCGCTGTCGTTCGACAGGGGGTTAGTTGACTTTTCACTGTTGAAGCCGAAATTTAAATTCTCGCGCTGCATTGTATGTTTCGTGACGTAATGCGGGCTGGTACCTAAAACGAAAATTAGTATGTTTACTGAGGATGGCCGCTGCCTACAAAACGCCCTTTGGTTACCATCCACCATTGTTGTACACGTTCCTCTAAAATAGGAACGAAACCTCGTTCCTCGTTCCTTCCCAATTTTGAAACGAGTTACCGTTACAAGTTCCTTTATTTCGAAAGGAACGCGTTCCAGTTCCAGTTCAAAAATTGGAACGTTTCGTTACTTTAACGTTACATTCGATTTTTAAATTAAAATATAGGGTCTGATAGGTAAAATACAGTTCGAATTTTAAAACTATAATCGAACTACGTATATTATACGAATATGAACACTGCCGGCAGCAGATTATCTAGAAATAAAAAGAATCCAAAGGAACGCTCCCTGACAAATGTTTTTTTCAGGAAGCACCGCACAAAACCCCAGACATGTCTAACTGCGTTTTTGGTGCTCGTCTATTATAGGTGCAACACATATAATAGACGCAGTAATGTTCCTGCGCGTCAGATGTGCAAATACAAAGTTACTCACGTGCAGGAAGGTTATAAATTTCTTGCATTAGATTCAATATTACAGTTATTTAAAATACTTTACAGGATCATTTGCAGGATTTGGTTAAGGGGGTTACAAAAGTGAAGCGTTGCGGATCGTACAGGACAAATTTGCGAGTAAGAAAACACATTGCAGCAGGCGACAGAATCCAGGTTGGTGCCGGAGCAGGCAAGATGGCGTTCGATGATCTCAAATGTCCGGTAGACCCACGAAGACCCAACTTGCTACTTGCTCAAACGAAACGAAAAAAACCAGCTATCTCTCTCTCTAATGGTCAGTCTCGGCGCCGCGCGATTCCTGCGCCCCCGATAAACGAAGTTCACATAAAAAACAGAGGAATGTTTAAATTATCTCAGCTAACCGCTCTTTCCAGCCCCTACAGGTGGTGCTGCGGAGAACGGCAATGGCGGATGAGATGGTGATCGGGCCCCCGTAGCAACATACGTGCCAGCATAAGTAGCGGCCTAAAAGGCCATAGTTCCGCTTGAAACAACTACTTTCTTTTAAAAAAAATGAACATGAGTATACGTTGCTGATTATAAGACAGCATTCGATTCGTTTCAGGGTGTGTCTGCTGCCGTGTAAAAAGTGCTGCGTGCGAAGCAATCCGCTGTGCACGCTCAGGCCGCACGGAAGTGGTTTGAGAACAATCCCGCCTAACTGGGCAAACAACCTGCTGCAGAATGTGCAACGCTGAAGTGTTAGGACATTATTGCAGTGTACGTCATCGCACTGTACGTTTTGCTTTAGGCGTGTTCATTTTTTCACTGTGTGCACACTAAGCAGAAGCCCATGCGCACCCCGCGTGGGCGATAAGTGCGCATTGCGGTGTTTTGCTTGGGTGTAGTAAAACTTATCTAGTGACTTTGGGCAGTAACACCGCGAAGACAAGGTTCCCATTACGTCGTATCAAGTACTATACAAACGAACGTGTTAGCATTTGATACAAAAAATATAAGCCTACGTATTTACTCGTGCATGTGGCATACACTGCCGTGTCGTATGGAAGCGTACATGAAAATACAGGCAGTATTTACAGGTGCGCTTTTGCCTTGCGATAATGAAAGAGAAATCTCCCTGGCTGAAATTACGTTATGTTGATTTGACTGCCGGTAAGATTTTTAAGTGTGTTGATGCTGTGACCAAAAAAAAAAAGGGGGGGGGGTCGGAGGGGCCTACCAAATGCTTTCAAGAGCTCGCGTTTAACTAGCAGACCCAAAGTTATAATACCGGCATTGCTAAAACATCTTGCTTCAACAAAATTATTTATATATTCAGTCATAATCAAATAAACGCATCCCCCCATTTGCTTTTCGCCTTCGCGTGCAAAAAGTTAGCATTTAATTGTTTCTTCATTGAAAAAAAAAAGCAAGCGGATTGGACACTCTCTGCTGCATATGTGTTTTGAAAGCCGTAGAATTGAGCCAACAACACCTAAGCCAATAGGTTGACATGTTATGCGGTAGTGAATGTAAATAATATCTGAAAAAGACGATCTGAAAAAGGTTATACAAAAAGCCTACAAACTTGGCGCCCTCACAGCAAGGAACTAGCTTTGAAATGATGGAGCCGTAATTCAGCAAATAATAATTTAAGCACCACGTACGCACACGTGGGTCCTAAAGACATGTTTTTTCTCCGCAGCAGACACCCATGAGGCCCAAAACTCTTTCATTTACGCGCCGCTTTTATAGCTTCAAGAAAGTTTAGAGAAAATGAACGCTTGTTCAGCCTATTTTCCAATTATTTTTAATGGCATTTTCGATTACTATAATAGCGATTACTGTTTTATTTTCGCTTCTGCGAGGGCCGCACGAATGCCGCCGGCCGCCTCCACAGGGGCGACCGGTCCGCCGATCACCATCTCCCGCCTTCGGACAAATTCCGCGCGGCGTCACTAGCGTCGCTGGAAAGAGCGAAAACCAGAGTCTTCTCTGGCTAAACCTAGCTAACTCACGAGGGGCTCCGCATTCGCTCTGGTTCTGTCATCCGACCGGACTCAATCTTCTGTAAATGGACTTTATAGTTCTCGCTCTGACTGTCCAAGAACACCAAGCACTTCGGTTTTATTACTCTAAAACAAGCCTCGAGGACCTACTAACCTAAAGCCTCGAGTTCTAACTAACACACACTGGGCCGCTAATTGGCCAGGTCAACAAAACTCAAATATTTGTGCACAAACAATCACGTGATCCACACTAACACTCTCACTCAAACTTCCAGGTATACATCAAGGCACAAGTATAACACAGGTTTAACTTGAAACCGACCAACTACAGCAACTCTGAGCGCTGGAAGTTGACCTTCGGGCGGCCTCTCTCAGGTATTCGCTCTTTCCAGCGACGCTAGTGACGCCGCGCGGAATTTGTCCGAAGCCGGGAGAAGGTGATCGGCGGACCGGTCGCTCCGGCGGAGGCGGCCAGCGGCATCCGCGCGGCCTCGCAGATGCAAAAGGAAAATAGTAATCGCATGTATAGTAATCGACAATGCCGTATAAATAATCGGAAAATATAGGCTGAACGAGCTTTCATATTCTCTCAACTTTCTTGAAGCTATAGAAGCTGCGGGTAAATGAAAGAGTTTTGGGCCTCATCGGTGTCTGCTGCAGAGTAAACCGGGTCTTTCGGACCCACCCGTGCGGACGTGGTGCTGAAATTATTCTTTACGGAATTACGGCTGCCACATTCAATAGTTCTTTGCTGTGAGGGCGCCGATTTTGTAGGATTTTTGTATAACCTTGTGATCGTCTTTTTCGGGTACTATTTACATTTACTGCCGCATAATGTTTCAATCATTCTTCACTTATCTGTTGTTAAAATGGCTCAATTCCACTGCTTTCAAACAATAAGCAGCAGAGGCTGTTCAATCCGCTTTCTTTTATTTTCAAATAAGAAACAAATGAAAACTTTTTGCACACGAAGGCGAGGAGCAAATGTGGTCATGCGTTTATTGATTGATTGATTGATTATTGATTTATATTGGAATAATTATGTTGAAGCAAGATGCTTTAGGAATGACAATATTATAACTTGTTCAAATGCGAGCTCTTGAATGCATATGGTAACCCCCGTTTTTGTTTTGGTAACAAGCATCGGCGCACTTAATAATCTTACCGGCCGTGAAATCAACATAACGTAATTTCAGCCAAGAGATTTATCTTAAATTAATTATCAGAAGCCAAAAGCGCACCCGTAAACTACTGCCTGTATTTTCATGTACGCTTCAATATCACACGCCGTGCAATATGCATACATGCACGCGTAAATACGTAGGCTTATAATATTTTATTTCATATAATGCTAACACGTTCGTTTGTACAACCCTTGATATGACGTAATGGGAGCCTCGTCTTCGCGGTTTTACTGCCCAAAGTCATAACTAGGTTTTACTACAGCCAAGCAAAACACCGCAATACGCACATATCGCCCTTGCATGGTACGGATGGGCTTCTGCTTAGTATGCACACAGGGAAGAAATGAACACGTTTAAAATAAAACGCACACTGCGATGACGCTCACTGTAATAATGTCCCAAAACTTAGCGTTGCACATTGTGTTGCAGGTTGTTTGCCCAATGAGCCGGGATTGTTCTCAAACCACTCCCGTGCGGCCTGAGCCATGCACAGCGGACTGCCTCGCACGCAGCGCTTTTTACACCGCTACAGACACCCTGAAACGAATCGAATGTTGCCTCGCAATCAGCACCGTATACCTGTGTTTATTTTTTTTTAGAAAGTAGCTGTTTCAAGCAGAACTACGGGCTTTTAGGCCGCTACTGATGCTGGCGCGCATGCTGCCACGGGGGCCTGATCACCGTCTCGTCCGCCATTGCCGTTTTCCGCAGCGCCACCTGTAGGGGACGAAAAATATGCCCAACAGTGACAGAATCACTGCCCTTTGTCAACACGACGCATGCAATACAAAAGCACCTTGCACTCCCGTCGGCCCATTCCCTCCAGATCGGCGACAGACCGCGCCGTGACGAACTGCGCGTGTACTCTGTAACTTCGAGCAGTACAACATCCGAGACACTGCGGTGCGGCCAGCTCTTTTGAGAGCCGGCGACCCTTTGAATGACCTCACAGCGAGCGCAACTCCCCGACAACAACGCACCCGCGCCTCGCGAGCACTAATGCTGTAATTGCCCTGACAATATACAGAAGGGGTGGTTTCACAAGAAACCTGCGGCGCCAACAATTCTATCGGCCAGACGTGCAGTTTGGCCACCCCAGACAAACGATGAAAGGTGGAAAGCATTCTTGCGGCAGCGCTGTTCACCCGTCGAACGCCGCGTAAGCTCAACCGGCATGAAAGCAAGCCTAAGCTGCGAACCACTGCGTGGTTATTTTTCTGCCTTTAACCTTCGAGGAAGCACAATCCGCTGAAGGGCGGGCAAATTGGGCAGCTTATAGGAAGAGAAACACGACGACTTGTGATTTTTGTACTCGAGCTTTGGCATCAAAAACAGCCAAATCCTGGCGATGTAACGGCAGGAACGCCGTTCCTGCCGTTCCTTCAAAAATCTAACGAGTTACCGTTACAGTTCCACCGATCCTTAATGGAACGGTGGCGTCCTTCGTTCCTCCAAAAAGGAACTAGTTCCAGGAACGCCGTTCCTTGGAACGCCGTTACGTACAACACTGCCATCCACCGACCTATGGAGCAGTGATACCGCTCGAGTGCAGCTGTTCGCTCTATGCTTCTGACAGGACTCGTGTACCTGGTGTATCTTTATTACGGTTGATAATAATTTTTTCGTGAAATATTGGGTATGAATCGACAAACGCGGTACGGTAAGTGGCAGTGTCTCTTATACGAGTCGGCCGGTGTCGTGTCAGACAACCCCACAGCGACCGACTGCTGGGTTAGAAATTGTCGGACTCTCTGCTTCTGTTTACACGTTATTCGTAACTTCCATTGTGCATCACAGCATCCTTACTCATTTAAAAACAGAATATGCGCTAAATTTAGGCGCAAATAGCTGGTCCTTCAATGTTATAAACCTCTGATTTATTTACGTTGGCTTTTGCCGGCCTCAGCCAATCGTGACGACCTGTTCATAAAGCGTCCAAGTTCAGCGCGGAAAAGTAGCTGGTGAAACGCATACCCGTTCTGTGTTCTCCTCCTTATGTATAGCTTATTTGAACGAATTTTACATTAAAAGTTGTGTCAGCGTTACTCTAATAAGGCAACCTCTCCAATGAATCTAACTTGAAATTTGTCTTCCTCTCCCCTTCAAAGCTTTCTTTGACCAATCTCCCGGGTTGTGTGAGGGCTTCTGCTGCTGTTTTTAGATGCGAAGCATCTCATGCTCGGGGCTGTGCCCCTCCCTCCCTAGTTGTTGTCCGCCGTCCGCACTCTACTGCGCATGCGCGTCTCTTCAGCCGGGTCAGCGTTTAGCCTGACGTCAGCGCAGTCCACTATAAATAAAAGAAATAGGCGGCGCCCAGTTTCGAACCCACGACTCTCTGGCCGCAACGGGAGGTACGTGGCGCTCTTCCACTGCGCTACAAATCGAGACGGGAGCATGTGCTACGAACGCCTTCGCCTTCACTCATTCAAACTACGTCAAGAAGCTACTGATACAACGAAGGCACGCGAAGCTGAACGCCAACGGAAAATGAGGACTGAAAACTTTAGAGGAGGATGTTGAATTTCCCGTGGGAAAGCTGTGGCGGGAAGCGCCACGCGCCTTGCAGCTCAACCAGAAAAGAGGAAGAAGAGGGCGGGCAGCGGGGTAGGATCGTGAGCACGCAATAAAGAAAGACGAGAACCAGGAGGTGTTCGTTCAGGTAACGCGGGTGTCGGTCTCTTCGCTGTCTCTACATTTCTCTGTCTCTATAAAGGGGGTTCACACTACGTTCCCATTAGTGCTCCGATAAATGAAACAACATAACGGCAACACAATGGAACCCACACGGAACCCCCATGATGCTTCGCATCCTCTTCATGGTTCCCCACGGGAAGATGGTGTAATTTGTTTGGTCTGCAGTGTGCTCGGCTAAGTTTTATCTTAAGCAGGGGACACATGCCCATCCGAGCAAATCTGTTTCCGACGCGGCGCGTCAAAATATCTAGCAGGTTGGATGCGTGCGAGAGAGGGCGACGCGGCGGGTCATCCGGCAGCCACAGCGTTTCTCGGCGCGGAGACGCGTGCGCAAACGCATGCTTTTTCGCCCATGTGTTCGACCCGCTACTGGAGAAAGAGCAGTGCACGTGTCACGCAAGCGGGGCCCGCAACGCGAATAGAGGGGGTGGCGCTCGGCGAAGTTGCGCGGGACAACTGTGGGCTAAGCTGTTTGCGAGGGGGCACATGGCATAGTCGCAGCTTCTGCGAGTGTCCCGTCATCTGCGCTTGGAGCAGGTGTCCTCTTCCCCAGTGAGATTGAAATGCTGAACGTTTTTTACGTGTTCCTCCGCTGTTCTAGGCTTGGTTCGGACCGGATGACAGCCTCTACTGCTCAAACCTAGTCAAATGAAGGCCTACCATGACGGCAAACCCGCTCGACGAGATTGGTAAAGCTTTGCATTAAAAGCTTCGCTGTTCTGCTTTTCTAGAGACCCCGGATAGCACGACAGGTAAAAGCGAGCCATTCCACGACAGCAGACAGGCGCTTTCAATATCAAGTCGAAGGAAGTGTGCGTGTGCGAGTAACATTTAAACTCCACGGATGTTATTCGAGCCGATGGGTTAATAATAAGCGGCCCATCTGTGTCTGTCTAGCGCAAAAAACCCAAACCTCCGCGTCGGTGTCACTCCCCCGATATTCCAAAACCTGCCAGCGTATTTCACGAAGCCGAAAACACGCTCACGGTCACAAACAGTAAATACACCTGCGCAACGACGTCGGTTGTCGTCGCGCAACAACGATGAAACGGAGAGCTACTGTATGTATGATGTAGCCTTCCATGATATTTGTATGATGTCTCATTTTCCTACATCCATCCCGCTGTTGCCACCAACTTAAATGCACACACTTGTACAGCACAACCGTGGTGAGCATGTGTGGGTTCTTCTGCACGAGCATGGCAGCTGCCTGCTACGGACAGCCATAGTTGAAAGTTTCCGGTCATCTGTGTTGCGCAGCCAAAATCTGCGGTGGCCACATTTTGATAATCCAATCACTTATTTCGAGTATGAAAAACAGGCGTGATGAGCTTTGTGTGCTTGTTTTTTTAAGGTGCCCTTTGGGTGGTTCGTGGCAGGGGCTCTGCATGTCACCTTTTATCTGTTAGACACCCTGCCTATGTGCCCAGACTAGCAATCACCGAAGTCTCCCCCCCCGCTTCTCTCTCTCCCTCTCTCTCCTCTCTCTCTCTCTCTCTCTCTCTCCTCTCTCTCTCTCTCTCTCTCTCTCTCTCTCACACACCCCACACTCGCACACGCACGCACACGCACACGCACACACACAACACACACACACTCAGGGCGCCCATATTGCTGCTTCCATTATTGGCGTTTTTTCCTGCTGTACGTGACTACTTTCTTAAAGTAGATTTCTATTATTATTATATTATTGCCTCACTATAAAATAACGCATATGCAGCGCTGAACCAGCGGGCTAAGGGGCCGGGTTCGTATAACTAATAGAGAGTTTTAGTAGAGCGTTTAGCTGTGGCGTTAACGTTTGTGCGCCGCAAAAGCAAAGGGATAGCGCCTCGTTACGCGACAGAACCGCTGGACGTTTTAGTAGTGCCAGAGTCCTTCATGCTTTGGTATTGCGAGCAAATGGCACACAACGGCACATAGGCGCGGAGCGCACGGTAGTGAGCGCTGCGCCATCTAAAAGACAAATTGTGAAGTAGCCAAACATACAAGCCACGAAGGTAGCCATCGGCATCCATGCCAATACAAAATTCGATCTAACTGAAGTCGTTTCCGGCCTCCTTGTCGAACATCTCGCGTAAACAAAGTGCACGGTTTCATCTTGGATTGTTGACTCGCTAGCGAATGGCGCCTACGAGTATATTGCACGACCCGTACTACCTTGATGTCCATCAGTTGGTCGGACGTTGAGGCGCTCATGATGAGAAGCCGCCAGGCAGTGCCAAGTTCTTCGTGTCGAAGCGCGGGCTGATCAACTAAGCTCCATGCCCGACAGTGTCTTTAGGAGACAGTTCCGATTTGTGAAAGATGACTTTCAACGCTCTAGGCTGCAGAATCCCGAAGATGGCGGTGTCGAGCGCGGAGAGGGGGGGAGACACCACCCGGCTGGGAAGCCCTCTGCAACATGTTTGCTGCAAGCGAATGGCTGGCCTACCCACCGAACAGGCTGTGTGGACCTTGAACTCTTTTTTGGTGCCACGCCACTTCGCGGTGATTTCAAGCGTTACAAACATACTTCTTGAACACATCACAGAAAATTTGGGCACTTGCTGGACGATATGTGAGCGAGCTGAAGTGGCTGTCACGGACAGATTGGACGAGCTGTCCGAGGTGAGACTGGCATCTTCCTATAGCTAATTTCTAACTTGGTGTGGACACAACTTTAATTTTTATAACTGGAGCCAAGTGCAATACAATTTTCAGGGCTGCATATCCAAACGGCGGCCTGTAGTGCTGTGTGTGTAGCGGATTCGCGCATTACGGAGCGAAAGCTGCGCGTTAACTTTTTTTTCTGTGCGTCGTGAAATTATACCTGAATGGGTTATACGCTCGCCGTCGGTAATTTTAGTATATAAACAGGGTATTTATGCTCGCTGTGTCGACGGTTGCCTGAAAGGTACCACCCACACCACCCTCTCAAAATGCTGTGATTCCCTTGAAATAACTTGAAACCCAAGCATTGCATTTTGTTCCAGGAATTC